>JAZHYW010013643.1:0-11347 GCA_037355805.1 Ixodes ricinus | reverse complement strand
TACATCACCAGTGATCAGCAATAGCGGGATTAAGTGAGGTTGTTGTGCGGGTGACAAGTGAAGAATGCTCAGCCGGAGGTCGTTCTCCACGGAAGGCAATGTCTCGATGCGTGATGCTGCAGTCAGAAGACAGTGACGTAGGTGCGTACGGGTTTGTCGATGATGGAAATTGTGGCCCCATATCCAAAGGGCCCGATGGCGCCCCGTGAGCGAGATCAGGAGACGAAGAGTCAGCAAAGGCTTTGTCATCGAGACCTGCACATCTAAACAGCAGAAGCTGAAGAAGGGTGACTGGCTAAATCCAACGCACCTCTCGTAGAAAACTGACCTAGGGGCTAGGTTCGACCAATCGTCCTGTTTTCTCTAAGAAGAAGCAGGAAGCGATGGGTATGACGATGTCGCATCCGATTGGGTTAGAGGCCCAAACGCACGAAGAAACTTTCGTCATTTGAATATCTAACCTTCACTCACAACATCGTCACTTCCATCACTTCCGGTTCTTTTTAGAGAAACGAAACATTTGTCGAACATAAGACTCCCCAGGCCGCCTTGCTCATCTTGCGGACGCGGCCGCTGGCTGCGGCCCAAGAGGGATTTGCATGTCACGTGACCAGCTCCATGGGGACAAGGAAGCACCAAGCGTCCCTGCCTAATGGCGGAGAGATCTGTATCGCTTCAAGCACATAAAATCCCAACTCTGCCCGAGAAACTGGCAGGAGTTTCAATCCGGTCCACCTGACCGCCCCTTTATAACTGCAGGAACGGCGGAGGCAGTTTACGGCCAGGAGGGTAAACATGAGCCAATGATAGAGAAAAAACCGCGCGAGATGCAAAAAACGGTGGCGAGTACATTGCACACCCCCAGCGCCGGCGGCTCGCGCCCGGTAAGCCGTGGTCGAGACGTTGAAGTCGGTCGGCACTTTGACATCGCGGCGAGAGATCCCGGGGTTCAAATCGCGCGAGAAGCTCTCTTTTTTTCTTGTATTTGACTGCACTCCCACTGGCGACTGCAGACAAGGCCCTAATAGCTCTCACAAGAGCATTGGACGCGTCGTTCTGACTCACCGGCTGCTGTTCATGACCTCGGAAGGGCTCATACATGTCTCTGGCTTTCTTTACCACCTCCGCCACACCTCACTGCATCCGCCGCACACCGCGGGAAAGTTGACAATATCTTCCCATGCCGGTCCTTTTCGTTCGCCAGGTAACTCGCGCTGCCGAATTTCTCTAGAATCTGCTTGTTTCGCACCTGAACTGCTCTAATTAATCTCCACTCGTTGATCGCGAAGCCATTTCAGGTGTTTGCGGTGGGGAGATGGGTTGCGATGTCGACGCCTTGATTCATTTTTGGCATTCAGGTTACCGATAGGTCTGATATATTCTAACTGTAAAATTCAACAAGCAATGCGACAATGTTAGGAAAACGATTGCCACAGCACAGTGCAACTGCCTCAGCTGCAGTTTTATTAGTGCTATAAATAGGCGTCTCCCGTTGTTGAAAGGAGTCGTAGCAAGAGCGTTATGGTTACTTTCAGAAACAGAGAAAATTGAGGCATGCTGCGGAAAGGATGCTTCGTTTCGGCTCCGTTGTCAGTAGAAACCATACCGACGTTATCAGTTGCGTCGAGCTTTTTAATGAACGTTATGGAAATGATTGTAGTAACGCGTCAACTTTCCCGATGACCTTTTTCTTCCTGGGTTTCTGATTGAACAGGTAGCGATTAACAGCAAAATCCTTCTTAAGAGCGCAGCAGTGCAAGTGGAGGATTCGCAAAGTGATCACAGTCAAAAAAGCAGACACGCGCATAAAATTGCAAAAGTCAGCGAACCCATCAGCTCTGGGAACGAGTTATCTACGCTAATGCGGAATAGCATCAAACGGTGCGGAGTTATGCGCGTTCGTCAGGTGGCCGGCACACTCTAGATACGCCAGCCCACTCTTGAGGCGATTCTAAATTTGTTGACACTTTCACAGCCCTGCGCACGATCTCCGCAGTCCCAGCACGTGCGTTTGTGTCACCTAGGAAGGCGAGCAAAGCACGCGCCATGCGCAACAAACACTCAAAATGGTACCGACCAGACTTTCTGGCGTCTCAGCTAGTCTCAACCAACGGTACTCTAAACGGTTGTTTATATCTTTACCATAGGACGCGCTTTACAGCGCTGTCACAGCTACCGGTGCGCGCGTTCCATGCACGAGGGCTCATTCCGCTCTCGTGAGGTTGAGCACGGCCGCCACATCACCTCTCCCGAGCGCGGGAGAGGGTGAGCTAGCGGCCGTGCTCAGCCTCACGAGAGCGGAATGAGCCCTCGTGCGCATGGAACGCGCGCGTATGGTAAAGATATAAACAGGTGTTTAGAGTGCGTTGAATGACTGCCTTCATAGCTCTGTGGTTAGCGCGTCTGCCTGCTGATCAAAGGGTCAACGGTTTGAATCCCAGCCGGCGCCGGTCTTTTTTATTTATTTATCGACCCGCGGCGTAAGAGGTTAGATAGCCAGATAGATAGATAGATAGATAGATAGATAGATAGATACATAGACGAAAGTGCGTGAAGTATCCAAAGAATGCTATTCGCATTAAAATGCTATTCGCATTACAAAAAAGAAGTTCTAGCATGATTTGAACCCGGAACGTTCACGCCGCGACGACAAGTACCGGTGCTCTAACCTCTCGACCACAGCAGAAGGCGCGAAGCGTCGGCGCTGGTGTAGGTAGTATAAATATACTGCCAGAACTTTTATCTCACGTGGTCTTTTTCTTTATTTTGGCTCATATTAACCCTCCCTGGCCATAACTTTACCTGCCGCCTCCTACAGTATAAGAGAGCGGTCAATTGACTCCAGTTGAAAGTCCCTGCAAGTCAGTTTCTGCGCAGGCGAAATTAGGCTTCTGTGCTTGAAGCGATACGGATTTCTCCGCCATCAGGCAGGGACGCTAGGTACTTCCTTGTCCCCATGGAGCTGGTCACGTGACATAAAAATTACTCCTGGCCGCAGCCGCAGCCGCGGCCGCAAGATGAGCAAACCGGCCCAGGTGTGTTGAACATTCTTTTTTTTTTGAGGGGGGGATGGGGGACGGACGGGCAGGTCAAAATGCACCTCCAAACACAGCTTTTATTCTTAACCGACATTAGCCTGCATTTACTGTTAAAGCAACTGGTTTGTTATCGCACTTCGTTATGTAAAACAATGTCGTGTGTGCAGTTTTTTTTGCATGGTTTATGAATAGCCGTTTTCAAATGCCTTTACCGCGACTTACCTCTACCTGTTTAGACCATGTTTATTGATCTTCGGTTTATTATTTTTTATGCACATAGCGTAGCAAGGCTAACATTCAAACTGTTTGTACTACCGTGTCTGTTCGCTATCACCCGTCAAAACCGCATCATTGCATGAGCTGTTCGTAACGTTTTCGTAGTAAATTGTACTATGTAGAGCGAAAATAAACAGTTACCTGCTTGAAATAACCTTGTGTGAATAAATTACCTGTGATTGGCGTCCAGTGGTGCGCACATCACAATAAAGCGAAAACGCAACGCCAGTTGACGCGAGAAGCGGGTAAACAAAATGCCATGGGGCCGCCATTTTAAAAAGCAAAGCAGTAAAAACGAGACTTAAAAAGCGGTTAGTTACCCTATCCGTGATGAGAGGGCGCTTTTATGAATTCAAATAATTGTTTCAGGAACTTTCGCTCTTTCTTTAATTTTTTGGTTATCAATATAATTTATATTGTATGAATAATATATCATGAGCTTAGTTCTACAATGTACTTTTATTCACACAAGGTCCTCGATCACGTGGTTTGCGATTACCACAGGCTTATTTTACAGGGCAAACTGTGTATGAGAAACTGTGCCGCAGGACCTCCTACTTCCAGGTATACTCACCGGCATTTACTACAGCCCTCGACTTCAAGATTCACCTTGATTGTGTAGAAAAGGCCATCACTACACAGGGCGTAGTCAACTTCAAAATTCTTCAGGCACCCCCTCAGCGCGTTCCTGCAAGTAATCAGGAATGGATATAGTGTTCTGCATCGGGTCCCGCGCTCGGCACCTAGCGCTCAGCGAGGTCTACATTTCCTTCGTGGATCAGGCCGTGAGAAGACAACCAGACAGCGTCGCGCCAGGAACCCAGGGATACAGATATGTGGACGATTAGCTGGTGCTCGACGACTCCTGCTCGTCCACCGCCACCATCCAGAATGCCTGCACAGACAACGCGAACGGCGTGAGCTTCACGAGGGAGGACCCCTCGGCGGTCGGTCTCCAGTTCCTGGATGTACGCCTCGTAGCCACCCAGGGAGGCATTTGCTGGCGCTTCCAGCAGCGTTCGCAGAAGCCGGTGCTGCCCCTTTCAAGCCACCACTCAAAGACGGTGAAAGCGGGCATCGCAAAAAGTCTCATCTCCTCCACCCGCACACAGTCCTGCCAACACCTCTCCCCATCTAGCCTGGAGGGACAGCTCAGCCGCCTCACAAACGCCGGATACCCGCGGGACCTGCTGGCCTCCACTCTCAGAAAACTGATAATAATCGAAAAGCCACCGCACGGAAGCCTGCCCGGCAAAGATACACAGCCATACCCTATTTCCACAACACCGCCCACCGACTAAAAGCGGTGGCCCGACGCTTCGACATGGACGTTGCGTTCTCGTGCCCCTTCAAGTTGAGCGCAATGTGCCGCCTGGTGAACTCTCCCCTCCTCCCAAGATCGGCTGCGCCAAGAGGCACGCGGCCCCCTTTGTTCCCTGCGCGGTCGGACGGGTGTATTCCGTTCCCTTCTCGTGCGGGGCGGAGTACATCGGGCAGACGGGCCGCTGCCTTAACGACCGCTTGCGGCAACATGAAAGAGAGATAGCAAAAAACGACGAGGACTCCCAACACCCCATGGTCCATCACCTCAAGGTTTGCGCTCCCTGTGCCCCTGAGTTCCCGTCCGCGCGTGTTCTGGGGCCAACAAGAACCGCTACGGGCGCGAGATCGTAGAGGCGTACGCCATAAAAAAGGCGCCGAAGAACATTTCGTCGGCCTCGCTATCGCTGTCGGAGAGAGAGATGATATTCCTGAGACCGGAGTTGGCGACCTTGGCGGGCCGGGCGAGTGGTCATTGCTCCTGAGAGGGAAATCGGGACGCCCCTTCCCTCCTCTCCTTCCCGCTGTCCGCTGTCTCTCCGGTTTACAATCTCCCCGTTTTTCCCCCGGGGCCTTATCTTGTCCCCCTCCTTCCCCTTCCGCCTCCTTTTAACTTTTTCTCTCTCCTATGGTGGAGTTCCGAAGGCGAAGCGTGCCGGAAATAAATCATTTGTTTGTTGAAAGTTGAAAGATGTGTTGTCCCGTCTCCTGTCTTTACGTATATAACTCTTTCTAAACTTAGATCAAGAGCATGGTTGATAACTGTGACAATAAATTTCAGGAAAATCGAAGACGTCACTTATCTTTAGGTACCCCTTGATATTTCTTATCTTTGTACTTAAGGAGAAGTTTGGAGCGACATAAAAAATTTCAGCTTTTGAGATAAAGTAATTATTTATATATTATGCGAAAGAACGTTTTAATAAGAGCATATTACGTAAGTTTCAATGTTGTAGCTATTCACTTTGTTTAGATAACGGCGCGGAATTCTAGTGATAGAACGTCACAGAAGCCATGTTTGCGCATTTGCACGCGAAAAATATAATCTTCACAATGCTGTACGTATTTATATTAATAGTTCTTCTGATCTCTTATAAGTGCGAAATATTTGAGATTTCTGATATGTGTTGGTTGCGCAGTAGGTGTCAACAAACACGACAAAACGAAAACTTCAAAAATCGAATATGCCGTTCTAGCGCACTATTTTTTTTCGCTTCAAATATTATGTTTTTGCAAAATATTTTTATTACGTTCCCTGCATATGTTGAAGAGTAATACATAAAAAAATAATAAATAAATGACCGAACTTGCGTGCACAATCCTATCTCAACCATGGCTAACTTTCTGGGACATTCCGTGGAATAAAAAGTTTTCAGGAAAATATCAGTTCTAATTGATTTGCGTCCTATGATAACCAGGCAATTATAGTTGTAGGGAACATCACGAACTTTTTTTTTTAGACCGCAGCTCTTAGGCACCCGTTTCCGGGGGTGAGCGGCGGGCTGCCGCCGTCGGCGACACCGTATAGCGTATCCAACCGCTAAATTGAGCGGGAAATTTTCCCGCTGAATTTAGCAGGAAAATTTACCTCCTATATTTAGCGGGTTAAGTTTCCCCGCTAAGTTTTGCAAGGAAACTGAATTGGTGTTCAGGTCACGGGACGTCAGTTTCCACGCTTAATTTTTTCCGAAATAAGTTCCCCCGCTAAATTTAGCCGGGAAATTGACGTATCAGATAGTGTACACCACTTCAGTTTCCCCGCTAAATCTAGCGGGGAAACTTAACTCGCTAAATTTAGCAGGAAAATTTTTCCGCTAAATATAGCGGGAACATTTCCCGCTACATTTAGTGGAGAAACTGAATTGGCGTTCATGTCACGTGACGTCAATTTGCTCGCTAGATTTAGCGCGAGGAAACAAGAAGGAGCAGGAAAGGAAGAGGAGGAGGAGGGGGAGAAGGAGGAAACGAGGAGAGGAGGAGATGAGTAGGAGAGGAAGAGGGACATTCCCTCCCCTCCGTACCCTCCCCTCCTCCTCCTCCCCTCCGCCTCCTCAAGAGCTGCGCTCTAATTTTGCATTACAGAGATTTGTAAATGTCTGTCCCTTGTGCGGAGTTTGTTTTATTCTTTCTGTTGCCAATCAAAGTGACTCCTCCTTAAAGAAAAATTCTCACGAACAACAAAAAGGGCAGTTCTAATTGTTTGATAGGTCGATCAAATGAATTTCAATTGAAGTTTTGGCTATTTAGAAAGTTTCGGGCACCATTGCCCACACTGCTTCTTCTAGCTCTCAATAACTCTATAAACAGAAACTTTTGTTATTTAATCCAAACTCAAAAATACGAGGCTTTGGAAACTTAATGAAGCAATATTAGTTTAATAAAACGAGGAAAAAAGAAGAATCGTAGCTAGCAGGTAAGTAAGAGTTCACTAAAATAAATAAAGAAATCTTTTTAAAATCTCGTCTTTCAGTGTGTGCATTTTAGTGTAAGGTGGGGAATATTATTACGTAATTAGGCACCCACATAAATGCCTGTTGCGCGAAACCGTCTTTCACAATGTTTGATTTTACTACTTAAAAAAATTTAAAACAAACTTTTTATTTTTCATAGCAAGCAACGTTTTTTCTGGCGTTGAGAGGCTACTTTCCAAATTATTTTTTGTGCGTATCCGAGACATAAATATGATCGCGACGACTTCTGTAATTTGTGACCCTAATGTATTCTTCAACAAACGGGGGCCCAGGCCGAGTGGTTAACATGTGAAAAAATGTATACGGGTTCGATGGAATTCATATATCACGTCGTTGATATAAAGGCCCTTTAGTTTGATTTCCTACGTTGCCTACCGAAGGCTTGCATGGGGCACAAATAGGCCATTAGTGCATCGTCAAAGTTCGTCTCCAGTTTTCTGAAGAATCGGTAAGAAGACATGCCTTATCCGATGGTCCACGCAGCACTCGTGTTCAGCTTGTGACTCACGCTGGTCTCAAGGAGGCGACGCAGGAAATGCAGGTTCTATAAGGCTGAGGTTTCTAGGAAAGGCTTGTGGTGGAAAATGCGGGGCCGTACAGCAGTTCTGGTGAACCACGCTTGCATAGATAGATCGAGTAGCATACCACTATCAACGTCACCGGCTTTTTGCTCTCGCTTTTAAGGAAAGGGGGGGGAGAATCACCGCTGCTTCCAACCACAACGATATTTTCCTCCTGTAGTCAACAGCTACACGGTGGGTGGTGGACCGCTTTTTACAGAGGGAGCTGCTATGGGCTTCTCCCACTACTGAAAATTACGTCCGTTGTTGATGTGGTTGCTGATGTTGTAGATGGCGCAGTTGGGCGTTCGTCGTGGATGTTTCCAAATACTTGAATAAGATCACCTCACCGCCCGCAGGAATAGTACCTGGGTGCGCCTTGGGCAAAGCAGACGAACTAACACGAAGCAATGCAGCACGCGCATTAAGCTAATGCATAGCCTCCTTTATACTGGAAATGCCTGCCCAATGGTTTCTTTGTCGTCGTCGCGCCTACTTCACATATTTGCTGCTAGGGGCGCCAAAACCCCATACAGAAATGCAGACGACGCTTGTCCGCTGTCTGCTGCTACGGTTCACTGTAGCTAGCGTAAGCTACGTTATCACGTTAAGTTACGTGATAACGTACGTTTTCCATGTTAGGTTACGTGGTAACGTGACCTTACGTGATCAAATAGGTCACTTGATCACGTAATTTTTTTGTAACACGAGTAACTTCTTTCGGTCGTCATTCCACCCGCAGAGCTCTATAGCCGGCATAGCTCAATATCACGAGGCTGTCTGTGGCTCGTGGCACGCACATCGTGACGCCACACGTACATGCGCGGTCATTTCATTCCATTGATTGATCGTGGGCACTTCAGCGCCTTGTACTTAGCCCTGACTCCTTGTGCTAAGTTTTTAAGTCGCATCATATATCCTTATTGTTGTGTGCCTATGTACAACTCGAACTCGCGAGTGGCACTCCCTAGTGGTCATTAAGCAGGCTTCTATTTCTCCTAGTGATTCCCTCCTCAGGAACCAGGACAGGGTAAGACTATACTATCCAATAGAGAATCTAGTGAGGGTGTTGTATGCGCTGAAGGAGTTCGTAGAGATTTAACTGAAAGAAACGAAATATGCTAAAAAAGCCTTTACATGCAGCTGTTGAGACTGTGGTGGATACACTTATTCACCATGGGGCTCTGAAATGTGCAAAGGCAGAGAAAGATGTCACTCGTTACAAAGATTTCCTGCAACGTCTGTGTACTAAGCATTTCAGGTCAATTTTCACAAACTACTCGGCGTCCGTGACTGACAAGCTTGACCCGAAGAAGGTCTTGCCCAACAAGCCACTATCTTGGAAGTCGTTAAAGCTCTAGAACTGCATACGTGAAAACAGTGCGGACCACAAGACACCGGTCAAAAACATCAAGGCGCTGTGCGCTTAAAAGAACAAATTGAAAATGTATCTCAAGATCTTCTGTCAGAGTGCTTCCGACGGGTGCGCAAGTTTTCGGTCAGCGGGGACTCGTTCGCGGTCTTGAGAAAAACCACTTGACTGCCGCATGGGGTCCGCGGGCCGAATGTTTTCCGGCTCTGCTACAGAAGCAATAAAAAACGCTCAGTGGTCGCTGTTTTAACGTCGTGAAGGTCCGCCAGCCTGTCTGTCTTCTTTTTAATTTGCATTGACTATTTTTGTTGTCGATAGGACAAGCACCAGGGTCTGGTAACATTTTAGCGTAGAAACGAAACCAAGACGTGAAAGCTAAAAGAAAGGTATAAGACTTCTTTTATATATAAAATCTATACTGACGGTGCCCTGCGCTGCTATGTAGCACGGGTGACGAATGTATTCAATTCACAAACGGCATCAAAGTGGACTGTAGCAGCGGGCAGCGAAGAAGAGTCGTCTGCATTTTTGTATGGGGTTTTGGCGCCTCTGGTAGCAAATATGGGAAGCAGGCGCAACGACGACGAAGCATGGGGAAGCCAACCATTGGGCAGGCATTATCAGTATAAAGGAGGCTATGGCTAATGGTGTTTTTAATATGCCCGCGTCAAGCGATCTCTGGCCAAAAATATCCGATAACAAATTTCCGTCCTAGCACTGTGCCAAGAGCTCTTGCCGGGAGACCCGCTTTCACGCGCTCTTGAACAAAAACACACAACAAAAGAAAGCGTATGGAACCAGAAGGCTGTTTATACTCCGACGTTGAGCGCAGTGAACGCAGCGTAGCGCAGAACGCGCGCCTTTCATTGGCCGGCAACCAGGAACTCGATATCTGCGACCAATCAGTATCTGTGCGCGCTGCGCTATGCCGCGCCCGTCGACGTTACGTTGGAGTATAAACGTACCTTAAATGGTTCAAAAACTCTTTTGATACGAACGCTGCTTTCCGCAAACGTGAACGCGACGGTGATGTCCAACGACTTCTCCCCGACGTCTTGCAGGTATCGCTGCGACTGTACTGTTGATTAACAGAAGACTGCTCAATTCTTCTTTTCGTTTTATGCCTTTAGTCTCAAAGGTTTCGCTTTTTAGCCACTATTTTTATTTTGATACGCCTCAATACGCCTTGTTATCTAAAAAATCTAGTAAGCTGGTGGTTTAATCAGTTTGTTGCTGCGATTTCTCGTAAAGCTTCAACAGTTTTTTACTTTTCAAAGTCAGTTCTCGGCTGTTTAAGCTAAAGTTATTCGATAGCGGATGCAATATATCCGAGTCGCTCGAAATTTTATGAATTAAATAGTGCATTATAAAATCTATATTTTACTATTTGTGTTGCCTCTTTAAGATATCTTAATACACAACCTTTAGGATGAAGATGTTTTTAATATTTTTATTACTTATGGTGTTTCTGAATATTATCTCTATCTCCAATATTTAAATTCTGTCATTATTTAAACACTGGTATTGCGCAAGACAAACAACTCTTTTTTGTCATACATTACCTCCCATGTTGTTGCAAAGCACGAAACATTTCTGGAATGTCATGGACGGAGAAAAAATCGTTAACATCCCTTACAGATCTAGTGATGATGTCATGCCGAATAGTCAGTGTGCTAATGTTTTGAACGATTTTGTGTAAGCAACTTTTCTTGTGACTGATTTTAGAGCGCAGCTCTTAGGCCTCATTCACACAGCCGGCGTTTCGCCCCGTCCCGGCGAAGCGTGTTGCGGCGCCGTGCCGAAAGCGGGACGGTGCGAGGACGGAGGAGTGTTCGAACCAGCAGCGACAGGGCGGTGGCTATAGGAATAGATGGACGCTGGCGGCTGTGTCCCTCATATTAGGCGGTAGCTTGCGCCAGCTAGCCTAAACATCTTCTGAACCTTTCAAATTCACGCGTCGAACGTTTGTATCTCGTAAAACTGTATAACCGGTATAACCTATTATTTCATGGGCAATTTCACACTTCCCTTGATCTCTACTACCAATCTTGTAATCCCGTATATGTGGCTACTTTCTGGCGGCGTCGATCACCAAATATAGCGGACTGTCGTCGTCGATGGGCGCAGCCAGAACTGTATTGTTCCTTGGAGCTTGCGTTTGGGTCGCCGATGACGATCTTGCATGTTTCAAAACACTTTATTTGTCTCCGCGTTTCGAAACAAAACGACGAGACCCACCGCGAGCACGTTTCACATCAATCACTCCTTACGCTGCATTTCGTCCCCGATGATCGACGACCGTACTTTTTT
>JAZHYW010013642.1:0-12255 GCA_037355805.1 Ixodes ricinus | reverse complement strand
AAGTGAATGGAATTAAAAGCGATTACAATACCGATTTCGCGCGTTTTCTCTGGCGGTCCGTCGTTCGTTCCTAATTCCCTGGGGCGACTGCACGACTGACCTCACGAACAAAGCATCTGCAATATTGTTGTTTCTGTCAGGAAAAATAGAGGGAAAGTGAATGGAATTAAAAGCGATTACAATACCGATTTCGCGCGTTTTCTCTGGCGGTCCGTCGTTCGTTCCTAATTCCCTGGGGGCGACTGCACGACTGACCTCACGAACAAAGCATCTGCAATATTGTTGTTTCTGTCAGGAAAAATAGAGGGAAAGTGAATGGAATTAAAAGCGATTACAATACCGATTTCGCGCGTTTTCTCTGGCGTTCCGTCGTTCGTTCCTAATTCCCTGGGGGCGACTGCACGACTGACCTCACGAACAAAGCATCTGCAATATTGTTGTTTCTGTCAGGAAAAAATAGAGGGAAAGTGAATGGAATTAAAAGCGATTACAATACCGATTTCGCGCGTTTTCTCTGGCGGTCCGACGTTCGTTCCTAATTCCCTGGGGCGACTGCACGACTGACCTCACGAACAAAGCATCTGCAATATTGTTGTTTCTGTCAGGAAAAAATAGAGGGAAAGTGAATGGAATTAAAAGCGATTACAATACCGATTTCGCGCGTTTTCTCTGGCGGTCCGACGTTCGTTCCTAATTCCCTGGGGCGACTGCACGACTGACCTCACGAACAAAGCATCTGCAATATTGTTGTTTCTGTCAGGAAAAAATAGAGGGAAAGTGAATGGAATTAAAAGCGATTACAATACCGATTTCGCGCGTTTTCTCTGGCGGTCCGACGTTCGTTCCTAATTCCCTGGGGGCGACTGCACGACTGACCTCACGAACAAAGCATCTGCAATATTGTTGTTTCTGTCAGGAAAAATAGAGGGAAAGTGAATGGAATTAAAAGCGATTACAATACCGACTTCGCGCGTTTTCTCTGGCGGTCCGACGTTCGTTCCTAATTCCCTGGGGGCGACTGCACGACTGACCTCACGAACAAAGCATCTGCAATATTGTTGTTTCTGTCAGGAAAAAATAGAGGGAAAGTGAATGGAATTAAAAGCGATTACAATACCGACTTCGCGCGTTTTCTCTGGCGGTCCTACGTTCGTTCCTAATTCCCTGGGGGCGACTGCACGACTGACCTCACGAACAAAGCATCTGCAATATTGTTGTTTCTGTCAGGAAAAAATAGAGGGAAAGTGAATGGAATTAAAAGCGATTACAATACCGACTTCGCGCGTTTTCTCTGGCGGTCCGTCGTTCGTTCCTAATTCCCTGGGGGCGACTGCACGACTGACCTCACGAACAAAGCATCTGCAATATTGTTGTTTCTGTCAGGAAAAAATAGAGGGAAAGTGAATGGAATTAAAAGCGATTACAATACCGACTTCGCGCGTTTTCTCTGGCGTTCCTCGTTCGTTCCTAATTCCCTGGGGGCGACTGCACGACTGACCTCACGAACAAAGCATCTGCAATATTGTTGTTTCTGTCAGGAAAAATAGAGGGAAAGTGAATGGAATTAAAAGCGATTACAATACCGATTTCGCGCGTTTTCTCTGGCGGTCCGTCGTTCGTTCCTAATTCCTGGGGGCGACTGCACGACTGACCTCACGAACAAAGCATCTGCAATATTGTTGTTTCTGTCAGGAAAAAATAGAGGGAAAGTGAATGGAATTAAAAGCGATTACAATACCGATTTCGCGCGTTTTCTCTGGCGGTCCGACGTTCGTTCCTAATTCCCTGGGGGCGACTGCACGACTGACCTCACGAACAAAGCATCTGCAATATTGTTGTTTCTGTCAGGAAAAATAGAGGGAAAGTGAATGGAATTAAAAGCGATTACAATACCGATTTCGCGCGTTTTCTCTGGCGGTCCGACGTTCGTTCCTAATTCCCTGGGGGCGACTGCACGACTGACCTCACGAACAAAGCATCTGCAATATTGTTGTTTCTGTCAGGAAAAAATAGAGGGAAAGTGAATGGAATTAAAAGCGATTACAATACCGACTTCGCGCGTTTTCTCTGGCGGTCCGACGTTCGTTCCTAATTCCCTGGGGGCGACTGCACGACTGACCTCACGAACAAAGCATCTGCAATATTGTTGTTTCTGTCAGGAAAAAATAGAGGGAAAGTGAATGGAATTAAAAGCGATTACAATACCGACTTCGCGCGTTTTCTCTGGCGGTCCGACGTTCGTTCCTAATTCCCTGGGGGCGACTGCACGACTGACCTCACGAACAAAGCATCTGCAATATTGTTGTTTCTGTCAGGAAAAAATAGAGGGAAAGTGAATGGAATTAAAAGCGATTACAATACCGACTTCGCGCGTTTTCTCTGGCGGTCCGACGTTCGTTCCTAATTCCCTGGGGCGACTGCACGACTGACCTCACGAACAAAGCATCTGCAATATTGTTGTTTCTGTCAGGAAAAATAGAGGGAAAGTGAATGGAATTAAAAGCGATTACAATACCGACTTCGCGCGTTTTCTCTGGCGGTCCGACGTTCGTTCCTAATTCCCTGGGGGCGACTGCACGACTGACCTCACGAACAAAGCATCTGCAATATTGTTGTTTCTGTCAGGAAAAAATAGAGGGAAAGTGAATGGAATTAAAAGCGATTACAATACCGACTTCGCGCGTTTTCTCTGGCGTTCCGTCGTTCGTTCCTAATTCCCTGGGGGCGACTGCACGACTGACCTCACGAACAAAGCATCTGCAATATTGTTGTTTCTGTCAGGAAAAAATAGAGGGAAAGTGAATGGAATTAAAAGCGATTACAATACCGACTTCGCGCGTTTTCTCTGGCGGTCCGTCGTTCGTTCCTAATTCCCTGGGGGCGACTGCACGACTGACCTCACGAACAAAGCATCTGCAATATTGTTGTTTCTGTCAGGAAAAAATAGAGGGAAAGTGAATGGAATTAAAAGCGATTACAATACCGACTTCGCGCGTTTTCTCTGGCGGTCCTCGTTCGTTCCTAATTCCCTGGGGCGACTGCACGACTGACCTCACGAACAAAGCATCTGCAATATTGTTGTTTCTGTCAGGAAAAAATAGAGGGAAAGTGAATGGAATTAAAAGCGATTACAATACCGATTTCGCGCGTTTTCTCTGGCGTTCCTACGTTCGTTCCTAATTCCCTGGGGCGACTGCACGACTGACCTCACGAACAAAGCATCTGCAATATTGTTGTTTCTGTCAGGAAAAATAGAGGGAAAGTGAATGGAATTAAAAGCGATTACAATACCGACTTCGCGCGTTTTCTCTGGCGGTCCGTCGTTCGTTCCTAATTCCCTGGGGGCGACTGCACGACTGACCTCACGAACAAAGCATCTGCAATATTGTTGTTTCTGTCAGGAAAAATAGAGGGAAAGTGAATGGAATTAAAAGCGATTACAATACCGACTTCGCGCGTTTTCTCTGGCGGTCCGTCGTTCGTTCCTAATTCCCTGGGGCGACTGCACGACTGACCTCACGAACAAAGCATCTGCAATATTGTTGTTTCTGTCAGGAAAAAATAGAGGGAAAGTGAATGGAATTAAAAGCGATTACAATACCGACTTCGCGCGTTTTCTCTGGCGGTCCGACGTTCGTTCCTAATTCCTGGGGGCGACTGCACGACTGACCTCACGAACAAAGCATCTGCAATATTGTTGTTTCTGTCAGGAAAAAATAGAGGGAAAGTGAATGGAATTAAAAGCGATTACAATACCGACTTCGCGCGTTTTCTCTGGCGGTCCGTCGTTCGTTCCTAATTCCCTGGGGCGACTGCACGACTGACCTCACGAACAAAGCATCTGCAATATTGTTGTTTCTGTCAGGAAAAATAGAGGGAAAGTGAATGGAATTAAAAGCGATTACAATACCGACTTCGCGCGTTTTCTCTGGCGGTCCGACGTTCGTTCCTAATTCCCTGGGGCGACTGCACGACTGACCTCACGAACAAAGCATCTGCAATATTGTTGTTTCTGTCAGGAAAAAATAGAGGGAAAGTGAATGGAATTAAAAGCGATTACAATACCGACTTCGCGCGTTTTCTCTGGCGGTCCGACGTTCGTTCCTAATTCCCTGGGGGCGACTGCACGACTGACCTCACGAACAAAGCATCTGCAATATTGTTGTTTCTGTCAGGAAAAATAGAGGGAAAGTGAATGGAATTAAAAGCGATTACAATACCGACTTCGCGCGTTTTCTCTGGCGGTCCGACGTTCGTTCCTAATTCCCTGGGGCGACTGCACGACTGACCTCACGAACAAAGCATCTGCAATATTGTTGTTTCTGTCAGGAAAAAATAGAGGGAAAGTGAATGGAATTAAAAGCGATTACAATACCGACTTCGCGCGTTTTCTCTGGCGGTCCGACGTTCGTTCCTAATTCCCTGGGGGCGACTGCACGACTGACCTCACGAACAAAGCATCTGCAATATTGTTGTTTCTGTCAGGAAAAAATAGAGGGAAAGTGAATGGAATTAAAAGCGATTACAATACCGATTTCGCGCGTTTTCTCTGGCGGTCCGACGTTCGTTCCTAATTCCCTGGGGGCGACTGCACGACTGACCTCACGAACAAAGCATCTGCAATATTGTTGTTTCTGTCAGGAAAAAATAGAGGGAAAGTGAATGGAATTAAAAGCGATTACAATACCGATTTCGCGCGTTTTCTCTGGCGGTCCGACGTTCGTTCCTAATTCCCTGGGGGCGACTGCACGACTGACCTCACGAACAAAGCATCTGCAATATTGTTGTTTCTGTCAGGAAAAAATAGAGGGAAAGTGAATGGAATTAAAAGCGATTACAATACCGATTTCGCGCGTTTTCTCTGGCGGTCCGACGTTCGTTCCTAATTCCCTGGGGGCGACTGCACGACTGACCTCACGAACAAAGCATCTGCAATATTGTTGTTTCTGTCAGGAAAAAATAGAGGGAAAGTGAATGGAATTAAAAGCGATTACAATACCGACTTCGCGCGTTTTCTCTGGCGGTCCGACGTTCGTTCCTAATTCCCTGGGGGCGACTGCACGACTGACCTCACGAACAAAGCATCTGCAATATTGTTGTTTCTGTCAGGAAAAAATAGAGGGAAAGTGAATGGAATTAAAAGCGATTACAATACCGATTTCGCGCGTTTTCTCTGGCGGTCCGTCGTTCGTTCCTAATTCCCTGGGGGCGACTGCACGACTGACCTCACGAACAAAGCATCTGCAATATTGTTGTTTCTGTCAGGAAAAATAGAGGGAAAGTGAATGGAATTAAAAGCGATTACAATACCGATTTCGCGCGTTTTCTCTGGCGGTCCGACGTTCGTTCCTAATTCCCTGGGGGCGACTGCACGACTGACCTCACGAACAAAGCATCTGCAATATTGTTGTTTCTGTCAGGAAAAAATAGAGGGAAAGTGAATGGAATTAAAAGCGATTACAATACCGACTTCGCGCGTTTTCTCTGGCGGTCCGTCGTTCGTTCCTAATTCCCTGGGGGCGACTGCACGACTGACCTCACGAACAAAGCATCTGCAATATTGTTGTTTCTGTCAGGAAAAAATAGAGGGAAAGTGAATGGAATTAAAAGCGATTACAATACCGACTTCGCGCGTTTTCTCTGGCGGTCCGACGTTCGTTCCTAATTCCCTGGGGGCGACTGCACGACTGACCTCACGAACAAAGCATCTGCAATATTGTTGTTTCTGTCAGGAAAAAATAGAGGGAAAGTGAATGGAATTAAAAGCGATTACAATACCGACTTCGCGCGTTTTCTCTGGCGGTCCGACGTTCGTTCCTAATTCCCTGGGGGCGACTGCACGACTGACCTCACGAACAAAGCATCTGCAATATTGTTGTTTCTGTCAGGAAAAAATAGAGGGAAAGTGAATGGAATTAAAAGCGATTACAATACCGACTTCGCGCGTTTTCTCTGGCGGTCCGTCGTTCGTTCCTAATTCCCTGGGGGCGACTGCACGACTGACCTCACGAACAAAGCATCTGCAATATTGTTGTTTCTGTCAGGAAAAATAGAGGGAAAGTGAATGGAATTAAAAGCGATTACAATACCGATTTCGCGCGTTTTCTCTGGCGGTCCGACGTTCGTTCCTAATTCCCTGGGGGCGACTGCACGACTGACCTCACGAACAAAGCATCTGCAATATTGTTGTTTCTGTCAGGAAAAAATAGAGGGAAAGTGAATGGAATTAAAAGCGATTACAATACCGACTTCGCGCGTTTTCTCTGGCGGTCCGACGTTCGTTCCTAATTCCCTGGGGGCGACTGCACGACTGACCTCACGAACAAAGCATCTGCAATATTGTTGTTTCTGTCAGGAAAAAATAGAGGGAAAGTGAATGGAATTAAAAGCGATTACAATACCGACTTCGCGCGTTTTCTCTGGCGTTCCGTCGTTCGTTCCTAATTCCCTGGGGGCGACTGCACGACTGACCTCACGAACAAAGCATCTGCAATATTGTTGTTTCTGTCAGGAAAAAATAGAGGGAAAGTGAATGGAATTAAAAGCGATTACAATACCGACTTCGCGCGTTTTCTCTGGCGGTCCTACGTTCGTTCCTAATTCCCTGGGGGCGACTGCACGACTGACCTCACGAACAAAGCATCTGCAATATTGTTGTTTCTGTCAGGAAAAAATAGAGGGAAAGTGAATGGAATTAAAAGCGATTACAATACCGACTTCGCGCGTTTTCTCTGGCGGTCCGACGTTCGTTCCTAATTCCCTGGGGGCGACTGCACGACTGACCTCACGAACAAAGCATCTGCAATATTGTTGTTTCTGTCAGGAAAAAATAGAGGGAAAGTGAATGGAATTAAAAGCGATTACAATACCGATTTCGCGCGTTTTCTCTGGCGGTCCGACGTTCGTTCCTAATTCCCTGGGGGCGACTGCACGACTGACCTCACGAACAAAGCATCTGCAATATTGTTGTTTCTGTCAGGAAAAAATAGAGGGAAAGTGAATGGAATTAAAAGCGATTACAATACCGATTTCGCGCGTTTTCTCTGGCGGTCCTACGTTCGTTCCTAATTCCCTGGGGGCGACTGCACGACTGACCTCACGAACAAAGCATCTGCAATATTGTTGTTTCTGTCAGGAAAAATAGAGGGAAAGTGAATGGAATTAAAAGCGATTACAATACCGATTTCGCGCGTTTTCTCTGGCGTTCCGACGTTCGTTCCTAATTCCCTGAGGGCGACTGCACGACTGACCTCACGAACAAAGCATCTGCAATATTGTTGTTTCTGTCAGGAAAAATAGAGGGAAAGTGAATGGAATTAAAAGCGATTACAATACCGATTTCGCGCGTTTTCTCTGGCGGTCCGACGTTCGTTCCTAATTCCTGGGGGCGACTGCACGACTGACCTCACGAACAAAGCATCTGCAATATTGTTGTTTCTGTCAGGAAAAAATAGAGGGAAAGTGAATGGAATTAAAAGCGATTACAATACCGACTTCGCGCGTTTTCTCTGGCGGTCCGACGTTCGTTCCTAATTCCCTGGGGGCGACTGCACGACTGACCTCACGAACAAAGCATCTGCAATATTGTTGTTTCTGTCAGGAAAAAATAGAGGGAAAGTGAATGGAATTAAAAGCGATTACAATACCGATTTCGCGCGTTTTCTCTGGCGGTCCTACGTTCGTTCCTAATTCCCTGGGGGCGACTGCACGACTGACCTCACGAACAAAGCATCTGCAATATTGTTGTTTCTGTCAGGAAAAAATAGAGGGAAAGTGAATGGAATTAAAAGCGATTACAATACCGACTTCGCGCGTTTTCTCTGGCGGTCCGACGTTCGTTCCTAATTCCCTGGGGGCGACTGCACGACTGACCTCACGAACAAAGCATCTGCAATATTGTTGTTTCTGTCAGGAAAAAATAGAGGGAAAGTGAATGGAATTAAAAGCGATTACAATACCGACTTCGCGCGTTTTCTCTGGCGGTCCGACGTTCGTTCCTAATTCCCTGGGGCGACTGCACGACTGACCTCACGAACAAAGCATCTGCAATATTGTTGTTTCTGTCAGGAAAAAATAGAGGGAAAGTGAATGGAATTAAAAGCGATTACAATACCGATTTCGCGCGTTTTCTCTGGCGGTCCGACGTTCGTTCCTAATTCCCTGGGGGCGACTGCACGACTGACCTCACGAACAAAGCATCTGCAATATTGTTGTTTCTGTCAGGAAAAAATAGAGGGAAAGTGAATGGAATTAAAAGCGATTACAATACCGATTTCGCGCGTTTTCTCTGGCGTTCCTCGTTCGTTCCTAATTCCCTGGGGGCGACTGCACGACTGACCTCACGAACAAAGCATCTGCAATATTGTTGTTTCTGTCAGGAAAAAATAGAGGGAAAGTGAATGGAATTAAAAGCGATTACAATACCGATTTCGCGCGTTTTCTCTGGCGGTCCGACGTTCGTTCCTAATTCCCTGGGGGCGACTGCACGACTGACCTCACGAACAAAGCATCTGCAATATTGTTGTTTCTGTCAGGAAAAATAGAGGGAAAGTGAATGGAATTAAAAGCGATTACAATACCGATTTCGCGCGTTTTCTCTGGCGTTCCGTCGTTCGTTCCTAATTCCCTGGGGGCGACTGCACGACTGACCTCACGAACAAAGCATCTGCAATATTGTTGTTTCTGTCAGGAAAAATAGAGGGAAAGTGAATGGAATTAAAAGCGATTACAATACCGACTTCGCGCGTTTTCTCTGGCGGTCCGACGTTCGTTCCTAATTCCCTGGGGGCGACTGCACGACTGACCTCACGAACAAAGCATCTGCAATATTGTTGTTTCTGTCAGGAAAAAATAGAGGGAAAGTGAATGGAATTAAAAGCGATTACAATACCGACTTCGCGCGTTTTCTCTGGCGGTCCGATCGTTCGTTCCTAATTCCCTGGGGGCGACTGCACGACTGACCTCACGAACAAAGCATCTGCAATATTGTTGTTTCTGTCAGGAAAAAATAGAGGGAAAGTGAATGGAATTAAAAGCGATTACAATACCGACTTCGCGCGTTTTCTCTGGCGGTCCGACGTTCGTTCCTAATTCCCTGGGGGCGACTGCACGACTGACCTCACGAACAAAGCATCTGCAATATTGTTGTTTCTGTCAGGAAAAAATAGAGGGAAAGTGAATGGAATTAAAAGCGATTACAATACCGACTTCGCGCGTTTTCTCTGGCGGTCCGACGTTCGTTCCTAATTCCCTGGGGCGACTGCACGACTGACCTCACGAACAAAGCATCTGCAATATTGTTGTTTCTGTCAGGAAAAAATAGAGGGAAAGTGAATGGAATTAAAAGCGATTACAATACCGATTTCGCGCGTTTTCTCTGGCGGTCCGACGTTCGTTCCTAATTCCCTGGGGGCGACTGCACGACTGACCTCACGAACAAAGCATCTGCAATATTGTTGTTTCTGTCAGGAAAAATAGAGGGAAAGTGAATGGAATTAAAAGCGATTACAATACCGATTTCGCGCGTTTTCTCTGGCGGTCCGACGTTCGTTCCTAATTCCCTGGGGGCGACTGCACGACTGACCTCACGAACAAAGCATCTGCAATATTGTTGTTTCTGTCAGGAAAAAATAGAGGGAAAGTGAATGGAATTAAAAGCGATTACAATACCGACTTCGCGCGTTTTCTCTGGCGGTCCGTCGTTCGTTCCTAATTCCCTGGGGGCGACTGCACGACTGACCTCACGAACAAAGCATCTGCAATATTGTTGTTTCTGTCAGGAAAAATAGAGGGAAAGTGAATGGAATTAAAAGCGATTACAATACCGACTTCGCGCGTTTTCTCTGGCGGTCCGACGTTCGTTCCTAATTCCCTGGGGGCGACTGCACGACTGACCTCACGAACAAAGCATCTGCAATATTGTTGTTTCTGTCAGGAAAAAATAGAGGGAAAGTGAATGGAATTAAAAGCGATTACAATACCGACTTCGCGCGTTTTCTCTGGCGGTCCGACGTTCGTTCCTAATTCCCTGGGGGCGACTGCACGACTGACCTCACGAACAAAGCATCTGCAATATTGTTGTTTCTGTCAGGAAAAAATAGAGGGAAAGTGAATGGAATTAAAAGCGATTACAATACCGACTTCGCGCGTTTTCTCTGGCGGTCCGACGTTCGTTCCTAATTCCCTGGGGGCGACTGCACGACTGACCTCACGAACAAAGCATCTGCAATATTGTTGTTTCTGTCAGGAAAAAATAGAGGGAAAGTGAATGGAATTAAAAGCGATTACAATACCGATTTCGCGCGTTTTCTCTGGCGGTCCGACGTTCGTTCCTAATTCCCTGGGGCGACTGCACGACTGACCTCACGAACAAAGCATCTGCAATATTGTTGTTTCTGTCAGGAAAAAATAGAGGGAAAGTGAATGGAATTAAAAGCGATTACAATACCGATTTCGCGCGTTTTCTCTGGCGGTCCGACGTTCGTTCCTAATTCCCTGGGGCGACTGCACGACTGACCTCACGAACAAAGCATCTGCAATATTGTTGTTTCTGTCAGGAAAAATAGAGGGAAAGTGAATGGAATTAAAAGCGATTACAATACCGATTTCGCGCGTTTTCTCTGGCGTTCCTCGTTCGTTCCTAATTCCCTGGGGGCGACTGCACGACTGACCTCACGAACAAAGCATCTGCAATATTGTTGTTTCTGTCAGGAAAAAATAGAGGGAAAGTGAATGGAATTAAAAGCGATTACAATACCGATTTCGCGCGTTTTCTCTGGCGGTCCGACGTTCGTTCCTAATTCCCTGGGGGCGACTGCACGACTGACCTCACGAACAAAGCATCTGCAATATTGTTGTTTCTGTCAGGAAAAAATAGAGGGAAAGTGAATGGAATTAAAAGCGATTACAATACCGATTTCGCGCGTTTTCTCTGGCGGTCCGACGTTCGTTCCTAATTCCCTGGGGGCGACTGCACGACTGACCTCACGAACAAAGCATCTGCAATATTGTTGTTTCTGTCAGGAAAAAATAGAGGGAAAGTGAATGGAATTAAAAGCGATTACAATACCGATTTCGCGCGTTTTCTCTGGCGGTCCGACGTTCGTTCCTAATTCCCTGGGGCGACTGCACGACTGACCTCACGAACAAAGCATCTGCAATATTGTTGTTTCTGTCAGGAAAAAATAGAGGGAAAGTGAATGGAATTAAAAGCGATTACAATACCGACTTCGCGCGTTTTCTCTGGCGGTCCGACGTTCGTTCCTAATTCCCTGGGGGCGACTGCACGACTGACCTCACGAACAAAGCATCTGCAATATTGTTGTTTCTGTCAGGAAAAAATAGAGGGAAAGTGAATGGAATTAAAAGCGATTACAATACCGACTTCGCGCGTTTTCTCTGGCGGTCCGACGTTCGTTCCTAATTCCCTGGGGGCGACTGCACGACTGACCTCACGAACAAAGCATCTGCAATATTGTTGTTTCTGTCAGGAAAAAATAGAGGGAAAGTGAATGGAATTAAAAGCGATTACAATACCGATTTCGCGCGTTTTCTCTGGCGGTCCGACGTTCGTTCCTAATTCCCTGGGGGCGACTGCACGACTGACCTCACGAACAAAGCATCTGCAATATTGTTGTTTCTGTCAGGAAAAAATAGAGGGAAAGTGAATGGAATTAAAAGCGATTACAATACCGATTTCGCGCGTTTTCTCTGGCGGTCCGACGTTCGTTCCTAATTCCCTGGGGGCGACTGCACGACTGACCTCACGAACAAAGCATCTGCAATATTGTTGTTTCTGTCAGGAAAAAATAGAGGGAAAGTGAATGGAATTAAAAGCGATTACAATACCGATTTCGCGCGTTTTCTCTGGCGGTCCGACGTTCGTTCCTAATTCCCTGGGGGCGACTGCACGACTGACCTCACGAACAAAGCATCTGCAATATTGTTGTTTCTGTCAGGAAAAAATAGAGGGAAAGTGAATGGAATTAAAAGCGATTACAATACCGATTTCGCGCGTTTTCTCTGGCGGTCCGACGTTCGTTCCTAATTCCCTGGGGGCGACTGCACGACTGACCTCACGAACAAAGCATCTGCAATATTGTTGTTTCTGTCAGGAAAAAATAGAGGGAAAGTGAATGGAATTAAAAGCGATTACAATACCGATTTCGCGCGTTTTCTCTGGCGGTCCGACGTTCGTTCCTAATTCCCTGGGGGCGACTGCACGACTGACCTCACGAACAAAGCATCTGCAATATT
>JAZHYW010013640.1:0-55327 GCA_037355805.1 Ixodes ricinus | reverse complement strand
CTGACGGCTTGACTGTCCCACTGGCTTATTATGCTCCTTCGGGAATGAAAACGACGTCCCCTCGGCGAAGCAACCAAAACTGAATAGTTGTATACACCTTTGCAGAGTGGGATCCCGTCTTAACCTCGAACCGCGCATCCGCGGTCAGGCGGGCCTACTCTCCAGCCAGGACGTTCGCTGCTTATCGAACAATGTTGCCAAGCGTCTCTTGCCGAAGCATACACAACTGAGCGCAAGAATAAATTAAAAATATATATATATATATATTTATAAAACATGCAGGTGTTCTCTTCGACTGCAAAAAGCACGAACAGTTAAATAAAATACGTAAACTAGCAACAAATCGAAAAATTAGAAAAACTATCTATAACTTCGTTTCACTTTATCTGCGAGCGAGCCAGGCTTCGACAAGCGCGAGTCCAGCACTTTTTGCGTTTCTCCCCAGCTCGCGCGCTCGAGCGAAGCCGGAACGTAGGGAGCTTTCGTGCTCGCGCTTCCAGCTTTGCCTTCGCTCGCACATAAGGTGAAACGAAGCATAGAGTCTCAAAGCTTTCATCAGAAAGCGCCAGAAGCCGCAGTGGCCATTGCATCAACGATGGCTGCGCTCGCGGCAGCTCTTGCTTCCACGACGTGCTGGAACAGAGGCTGCGATCGTTAAAAAGTCAGAGCTCTGCAACCCTTAAACATAACCCGTCCTACAATATTTGATGCTACGAATCTGAGTGGATACCTCCCCTGCGTTCCGAAACAGTAAGTGTGTCGCTAATCCAGGCCGTCGGCGACTGGCAGACGCCGCCATCTTGTCATTGCGCACCCAGTGACGTGCCCCTGGCGCCCTGGCCAACGCCAGCATGGCGGAAACGTTAGGCGGCGCCAGCATCGCCCAAAATGGCGGCGCGCGGGAGCCGTTCTTGCAAACGTGTATAGACGGAAAAAATTTCGTTCCTGGCGCCGCGAGACGCGAAGAGCGGCTGTTGTAATCATGCGCGATAGCATGTAGCTTTCAACCAGGATGTCGAACGGAACCCGCTCCGAAAACCGGAGAAAACCCGTTGTTTTTAACCGAACCGGAACAAAACTGTAACCAAAATCAAACATCTGATATTGAACCCGAGCCGGAATGGAACCGTTGTCTCATGTGGCGGTTACCGGTTCATTGGAAACGGTTCGGCGTAATAAAACGTGAGCCGAGTCTTTATACTGGCCGTGCAAAGTAAATGAAAGATTCGTGCACGGTGTTGTCAGCGGCTCAGTCTTGACTAAACAAACGACAGCGACGACATGGAGACAGCCAAATAACAATGAAACAAATACATATTTCACGTCTATGTGCAGCACGAAGCACGTATTTTCTTTTCTTGCTGCTCAGTAATATTCCTAAATGAAAGCAAAAGCAAACATAACTATCAAAATAAAAATTTAAAAAAAAATTGACGGCTGCCGGCGCGTTTGTTTCGCGGTGGCGAAATCTGGAGGCGCCAAGAGGGAAGCCCCGACGAGCCCGACACTGCGGCGCCGGTCTCCGGGATGCCAGTCGCCTAGGGCCCTGAACACTTCTTGAATAAAATTTTGTTGTGCATGCGTTTTCTAGAAACAAAATCCTCCGTTGTCTGTTTTGTCTTTTTTTTTTTATCGTCTTTTGACCGGCTTTTGCTCTTTTTCCTCCAACCCAGTCGTTTGAGTAAGACGTTCGGGCGTGAAGTGTACGTAGTATGTCATTTCGATCTGGATGAGCATCGTATCGGCGTGCGGTCGTGTATTAGTACTGCGTGATGCCCGTTGAAGACCCCAGGCTAGCAGTCGTACTGCACTTGCTAAATTCCTCTTCCACAGTGTGTAACAATGTCGCCATACTCTCGCAGACAAAACTCCTGCTGTCTAAACAACTAACGACTAGTAATTTGTTTTTGTGGGTAGTTTGCGAGTACGGTGCGTGCTACCATCACAGCGTCACTGTGTGCGCTGGCTGATTGAGTTCCCATGTGAGTACTGTAGTTTGGTACTGTTTCCAAATGTAATTTTTATAGAACGGTGTTTGCGTTAAGAATTTAAGTTCACAAAACGAAATTAAGCATATTTGATTTGAGGTCCTCGTTTCCGCAACACAGCTTCTGATGACCTTTTTTTTT
Organism: Ixodes ricinus; assembly: GCA_037355805.1. NCBI lineage: Eukaryota > Metazoa > Arthropoda > Arachnida > Ixodida > Ixodidae > Ixodes > Ixodes ricinus. Next base: position 53,198 of record JAZHYW010013640.1, on the reverse strand, counting down.
TATGCAGATGACGCCGTGTTGAACTTACCTTTTGTTTGTAACGACTGGCAGCCGTTGACTTTGCTTTTTTTTTAAGAACTGGTTTGAACCGGTTTGCGCTTGGTGGAACCAGTAACCGAAAAATTATTTTCAAATGCATCCCCGAACCAGAACCGAACCGGAATAAAATGCAAAGCTACTGGAACCTGAACTCCAACCGAACTGATTCTAACCCAGCCGATCTTCTGGTGTTTGCGTGGAGCATAAATGAAGAATTCTATTGACTATGTTCAGAAATCGCATGAATCGTACAAAAAACATAAAAGTTTACGTTTTAAGGCAGCTTTCATAATACAATGCTAGAGTCCCTTGTGCTGCCGTCGTGTCGTATACAGATTGCACATTCTCAGCGGTTTTCTGTTCTTGCCGGAGTGCATGGAGATTTGGGGCAGGTATACGCGGAGTCGTTTCTAACAGCGCACAAGCGGTGCTGTTGTGCAAGTATTCGAAGCAGAGAGCAAAAAAGTCTTTAGTAGCGCCACTTACGCACTGAGACATTTTTATCAGACAAACAACATGCTAACCATGTATATGTGTGCAGGGCAGGCATGTAGCCAGAGGGGTGGCCCTAGGCCCCCCCCCCCCCGAAATCTTCCATTTTGCTGGAGCCTTCTCTCCCCCCTCCCCCTCATACAGCATTTTGTCATGGCGGCCCCCCCCCCCCCCGAAACAAAATCCTGGCTACGTGCCTGGTGCAGGGTATACGGTTCGTTTGCGAAGAAAAATGGGTGGTTTTAATTTTTGGAGTCTGCTTTTTCGACTTGCAAGCCATATACGCCTGATCGCGCGATCGATGCATGTAGTGGCACCAAGTACCACTGTTATAACGTGGTGCTAAATACAACGGACGTCAACCGGTCCACAGGACTTACTGCTTTATTGACACAGTCAATCGTCAGGTTACAAGAGCAGGAACGAAGTGAACAAACAGGGGGCGGTGCTCTGGTTTATCTAAGCAGAGCAAAGCGATAACACACAAGCATGGGCGTACCAACCGGAGGGGGGGGCGCTTCACTCCCCCGTTTTCAGAGTGGGGGGCAAGTGTTTGCCCCCCTGAAACACGCTTATGGCCTGAATGTCCAACGAGACTGAATGTCCAACGAGCCTGAATGTCCAACGAGCCTGAATGCCCAATCGGTCACGTGTCAGGCGAGACGGAATGTACAACGAGACGAAAGATCCAATCGAGACGGAATGTCCATCGGGTCTGAATGTCCAACGAGACGAAAGGTCCAATCGAGACGGAATGTCAACAAGCCTGAATGTCCATCGAGACGAAAGATCCAACCGAGAGGGAATGTCCAACAAGCCTGAATGTCCAACGAGACGAAAGATCCAACCGAGACGGAATGTCCAACAAGCCTGAATGTCCATCGAGACGAAAGATCCAACCGAGACGGAATGTCCAACAAGCCTGAATGTCCATCGAGACGAAAGATCCAACCGAGACGGAATGTCCAACGCGGCTGAATGTCCAACGTGCCTGAATGTCCATTATTGGATCTTCCGTCTCGTTGGACATTCCGGCTCGTTGGACATTCCGTCTCGTAATCCTGAAACAGCCACCACTGGGCAGGCAAAACGCCGGCGGCGCCCAAGGGTTACCAAGGGCACCCTGGCCGGGGGGGGGTTCTGGTTTGCTTTTCCACTCAAGAACAAGTTGGTATGCCACTGCACGCAAGCGCGCATGAGCACGAACAATCAGATATCGCGGTATGCGTACGCCGTCACAACATAACTTATGCCACGAAGCGCCTTGTGCGACCATTTTTCGGCTTAGTAAATGAGTGTTTTTAAAAATCTTTTGCATACTTTTGCAGCCGTCTCCACGTTTGATAACGTCAGCAGCTTTATGCTGCTTTTTTCCAGTAACACAATGTGGCTGTCAATGACCATTTTTTCACGTTTGGGAATCAGAGGAATGGAATGGTGGAGTTCAGCCATTCCAGGAGTGGGAATAGGTCCAGTGTCTCCATTCGGAGGAGTTGAAAGGATTGGGGTGACCATTCCGCAACATTGCAAGCAACACAATTTATATATACTTGCATTGATGCTGCCTGAAGATGTCTCCCGCACGGGAGGCGAAACGTTTAATGAAATTGGTTTCTATGTTACGTCAAGTCGGTGTCCTTATTCCACTCACCCACGACGGGAATGAGGCGATACTCCCACTGCTCAGCCAATATCGGTTCGGCGCACCGAAAGAACGTGCGATACCCTGTATTTATTGGACTGTGAAATCGTATAACGACTCGAGAAGCCTGCTCATCCTAAAGCAGGATTCGCGCGGAACACTTGCACGGTTTACAATTACCGTGCGCGTTGTGGCAGTGATTTTATATAGCACAGAGATGTCCCTGATAAGCCGGAGACTGGCCCCGATGAGCCCGAACTATGCATCGCTGCATTTCTGGGTGCAGGGGGCCCGTCATCGGGAAGCGATCTCGCGGAGTGCCGCGCGCTCGGCGACAAGGCCACCGCGCTAATGTGCTTCACTGTCTGTGGAACGGATCGAAAAACGACGAGTCCCCGGTGTTCTGTTTTGCTTGCCGCAGGTGCGCTAGATATTTCCTAATGCTAAGATCCAGGAAAAAAAAATAAAGCATCCGCTAGACCATAGCGGGACGACACTGCCTGCTGGTATACGGATCGACGATCGTTCAACCTGCAGAACACAATAAAAACCCGAATGATCATGCGTTTAATCCGAGTACTATATGGAACACCAACAGAGGATATTGGGGTGATGCTATGCAAAATGTTTCTGTTATCCTGTAATCACTTTAATATATGCCAGACTATATAATAAATAGCTGATTCGACCGCTTCTGCACTATAGCCGGATGCAAGCTACCCACATCATAGACCACAAGTGCACTGGCAGGTGAACCTATAACAAACGCGACAACTTGTTGCCGAATGATCCGAAAGTTTTGAAAGGGATTATGCGATGACGCTTTCCAACGTCAATGCTCGGGACTCGGGATAATATTTTAACACAGCACAAAATCAACGAACTGTAATGACAAAACAAGCGTAAACTGTTCCATTTATTTTGCTGTTAATTTAGAGTTAACTTAAATAGGAGAGATGGCAGTATACTATAATGTATATTTTTTTTTCATTCTAATTTGTCTAGATAATGGCACTCGTAACAAGATGCTACTTGAACAAATACAACTTCAATGTAGAGTGCAGCGCTCTGGGCCATATCTTCGTCGAATACTGCAACACGCTCGTGAGAATTTAAGAATAAGAGCTTAGTTAAATTGGAGGATGATCAGAAACAGATATGTGTAATGAAATATAGCACTTACTATATTGTAAGGCGGCTCTTCGTCCGCGCTAAATTCGTAGAAACAATCCCTCATTGCTTCCTTCCTTCCTCGCACTCTGCTTCTGTAGTTTGGAACCACATCCCGCACAAACTGCATCCGCATGACACTGACTGCTGCATTAAAAAAAAAATTTTTTTTAACTTTTAGTTTTTATAGAAACACTTACTGTGTGCTCATTCTGCCTTCATATCCAGCCCTATTTTCTTAAAGAAAGGGAGCTATGCTTTGTAATTTTACAAGAAAAAATTGACCTGTGAAATGCACCTTTGACGAAAAGTTTAGATTGCTTCGTGCAGGCGCCGATTTTTACGGTCCATTTAGGTCGAGCCCGGTGACTTGAGACACCCTATATATAAACATTTACACACTAAAATTTGTATTTTTTTTAGTTAGGGAAAATAGACATATTTTTGATTAGAAACTTACTGAGCGCCATCGAAAACCATGCTATATCAGTCAATATTAGAAATGCTTTGAGCGCGTGGAAAGCGCCGTAGTGCGCTAAAGTTACCACTCCTGCAACAGGCACAAGGCTGGGGTATACGTGGCTGCTTTCGTGTAGGAATGCGAAAGCATTCGTACACGCTGCACAATTCCTGCAAGTAGCGCGCCACGTCTTCCTTTTGCGCACATCGCTCCGGCGGTGACGTCACGCTCCCGGCCCACTGCGCAGGCGCGGCACCCCCGCCGGCTCCACGGGTTCCGTGACCATGCATCTGCGTTGCTGTGCTTTTCTTTGTGTTTTATTTTTTCTCAGGAGCGTCCGGTTTGACCTTGAACGGCCCTGGCGGCTTCCGTGGCGAAGCACCTGATATGACGCGTTGCAGCCAATGGGAGTTTATGCCTCAGTTCGCTGCATGAGCTACGCTCCATGGGACAGGGGAATTTAGGGCTGCCAATTTAGGTGCCGTTTTGCGCGGCTTCAAAAGCTGATAACGCCGGTTCGCTCCAATGGGCCAGATAATGATTAAAAAAAAAAAACGAGCGTTTTATTGCGCAGGTATACTCAGCTGCTGCACGAATTTAGCGCTCCACCGTGCTTCCCACGTGGTTTTTGACGACGCTCAGCCAGTTTCTAATTCGAACCATATGTTTGTTTTCAATAATTACAACATTAATTAGCATAATTTCCTTAATTAGCCAACAGATCGTCACGACTCGCAACCTGTACTGTGTTTTCCTTACCGTACAACTCTCCTGCACAAACCGCATTAGTGTGGCTATATCGCGGATTTTTTTAAACAAATATGTTAAGTTTAAAAAATAAAAGCCGTTTACAATTCTCTGTAATGCCGAATTAGAGCGCAGCTCTTTAGGAGGAGGAGGGGAGAGCACGGAGGGGAAGGTATGCCTTTCCTCTCTTCCTCTACCCTCCGCTTCTCCGCGCCTGCTGCCCTCCCGTTTAGCGGGAAATTTTAAGCTAAATTTAGCGAAAATTTCTCCGTGAAATTTAGCGGGGAAATATTCCTGCTAAATTTAGTGGGAAATTTAGCGAAAATTTTCCTGCTAAATTTAGCGGAGAAACTGAATTTGTGTTGAGGTCACGTGACGTCGATTTCCCCGCTATATTTAGCGGGGAATTTTTCCGCTAAATTTAGTGGCGAAATTTCCCCGCTAAATATACCAGGAAAATTTCCCACAATGCAACGCGGGCGGTTACGCCGACGCCGACGGCGACGCCGCTCAACCCGGAAATGGGCGCCGAGGAGCTGCGCTCTAAAAGAAACATCCTGTATATCGAAATTACAGTGAGTGTGTGGGCGAGCTAGTGATAATTAACCATAACGTAACACCTGAGCAGTGGCGTCACAAGGGGGTGGGGGGGGGGGGGGGCGGACCGCCCCGGGTGCAGGGCTCAGGGGGTGTCGCGGCGGGCCACGAGAGCGGGGGGGGGGGGAGTCGCGGCGGGCCACGCGAGAGCGGGGTGGGGGGGGGGGTGTCGCGGCGGGGCACCGCCCCGGGTGCCGCTGACCCTCGTGACGCCATTGCACCTGAGACTGTGGTGCGGAAAAATGAACAAACTTTGAAGTCGAGGAAAAATACCACAGTAAAAGAATGTCTCTGTATATTCGCGTCTCCAGCTCGACGCTCGCCCTCCCGTGGCGGAAACGGGAAGCGCTCTAGTGAGGGTCCCCCGATTCTCCTGCTCAGTGGGCACGGCGGAACCGCTCGCGATCATGGCTCGCGAAATGTCATTTCCGAATGCATATAACACTCTTCACTGTCCCAACGTGGTGCTGCAGCCGGTATGGGATTGTACCTTACTGGACCGTTTTAGTACCGCACAAAGAAGCAAACGCAAGCGGTGTGCGTTTGCGTTAGAGTGCGTGCCCCACGTTGTGCGTGCGCCTCTTCGCCATGCGCCATCCAAGACCGCAATTTTGGGCTCCGCGCACGCGCAGTGTGGAACACGCAAAGCTAACGAAAACACACAGGGCGTGAGTTCGCTCGCATACGCAATATTAAAACTCATTACTGTTTCACCGGCTTCCAACGCCAATGAAACGTGCTGCAGTGAGCAGACGTGCAAGCAGGTAGGCGTTCCTTCGAACCGGAAAGGCTGAGATTGGCAAAACGACGGCGAGCAAATACAAAAGTAAATAAATGTTATAAAAAAACTAATAATGACATTTTTTTTTGCTTTTGGGCATTTGGTTTGGAAGTATATTGGCGGCGATTTTGGACGTTTCGCCGATTGTCAAAAGTCGCGACTTTGATAGCACAATATACTTTACCCACAATTAATGAAATTTTACATGGATTTCTCACATTAGCTAGAATGTTTTCATGGATTTTAGACTATTTTTATTTTCTTGGTAATTAAAAATGCTGCAATTGGCACCAGTGATGATAATTAGCACACTTTTCATTGTCATGTTTCTTCGCGCGTTTAAAATTAGATCATAAGCAACAAAATATATTGGAGCTTGAAAGATTACTTATTCAAATATGTGAATTTTAATATTATTATTATTTATACAAATCGTGGCAATGTATGCCTCCAATTAACGCCAACATCACGAGAATACTCTATTTAACCATAATAGTATTTCCAGAAAGGTATAATTTTGTTTTCTTTTTAGCATATGAAAAACTCTGACATCATTATCAAGATAGACAAACAATCAAACACTGGATGTAATATGAAGTCCTACGCGTCACGCGGTGCTATAAAACACACACACACACACACACACACACACACACACACACACACACACACGCACACGCACACGCACACGCGCACGCACGCACGCACGCACGCACGCACGCACGCACGCACGCACGCACGCACGCACGCAAACGCACACGCACACGCACACGCACACGCACACGCACACGCACACACACAGTTCAGCTGTCTGACTCGGATTCCGTCTTTGGGTTATTGCAGTGAGAGCAGCGTTTATTAATTTATGCGTTTCCTGGACATATTGTAAAAATTGGAATTATTCTCTTATTCTTGTGCTGGGAAGAATGTTAGACCAATTAATCATCTAAATACCCAAAAAACAATTAAAAGGCCCGCAGTTCATTATTTCCCATGACAATTATCTGAGCGAGAAAAAGGCAGCGAGAACGCACAAATATCAGCACTGATTTTTTCAAGAACTACAAATATCAGCCTGGATCGAACATGTATGTCACAAAGTAAAGTTTCCGCGAACAACTTTTCTAAGTAAATAATTACGATGTGAGACACATCTTGAGTCATGAAAGAATCCGAAATTAAGACCTATATCGAGAAATTAAATCCAAAATAGAGGTAAGTTTCGGTTTCGCTCCAGAATTAAAACGCTCATCCTTCCGTAAATAATACGCTAAACACCGTTCTTGTTTTCGGGTTAAAGAGGTGACATGCGCTCATAACCCCTAGCTTCCTCGTATTACCAGAAATAATTTATGTCGCTCAGTGAAGCCAGCACACTAGACAGGCTCAGCAGCGGCACGCATCTCTGACCCTCACTAAACCCGCCATCTTGGAAAATGAGCGGCGCCACCTATAGTTAGTTGGAGTCGCGAATACGGCTATCGCAATGTTTTTTCCTGAAATAACCCCAAAACCAGTCCATCATCTGGATGACCCTGCGGGAAAAGAGAATGAAATATTATCAAAAACGCCCAGACTTCATCCCTTCACCCCCCCCCCCCCCCCCACACACACACACACACACGTACACTCGAGCTCAGAGCACGTACGTAACCTCGGCTCCCCTTCATGCACTCTATTTTTGGCTATACGATATTGTTGCCGTATGCAAACACACAGCTGCGGGCTACTGTTCTATCGTATACAAACGGCATTGTAGGCTACTACGTCGCCGTTCTAAATTTGGAACTTCCTTTTTCCTTCCATTTCTTCTAGACGGCAAATGGTCTCTCTCTCTCCCATTTCCAAACCCCATTCGGCACCTCTCACATTCTTTCTTGCTTGCTCCGAGGGTCCGCCAGAACAGACACGTTCAGCCGAGAACAGTAGAGCATGCTAAACCTACGCTCTGTACTTCAATTACCAAGTCGCCTTTAACAAACAAGAATAATAAAAAAAAAGTACAGAATTAATGGAGTGTAACGTCCTCGCCTCCTTTATAGCCCAATTATACAAATACTCCAGGGAGATAGCAGAGAATCCTGAACGGGCTTTTCACTTCGCGTATATCCGGTTTCCGCGCACGCGCTGTGCGTACCGTTTGTTCCCCTTTCCGTCCGTCGTCTCCGATTTTTTTTTTCAAAAAGGTGTAACATAAACCAGCCTATCTTTCAGTGTATACCAATGACGGGTGTTTTGCCTGCGCAGACTCGCAGAATAAGGAAGTTTCCACGTATTGGACTTTTGTTTCGGAAGATAAATACACAGGTCAGGGGAGGTCGGGCCGATCCGCTTTCCTCCAGAGGATGAGAGAAGAATGACGTAAACACGCAAGTTCATCGGTCGCAATGAACATGTCCACCGCACACCGCTCCTTTCGGGGTGTGGGATGAAAATATAACTTCGTAAAAAAGAGGTTGCTGAACTGTTCTATCAGCAACTGCCATGTATATATAGATTATTGTTTTCTTTAAAAAAAAATAAAAAAATAAAATGATTTTTGCAAGTGTGGTACTTGTTAATTGTTAACTCCCCCTCCCCCCATTTACTGTTTTCCAAAAGTTCATTTTCCACGCCGATTTGGGAGCGTGAAAACATATTTTACCTGGCTTCATCACTACAAATCTAAATCTGCAGCATTGGAGCAAAAAATAAATAATAATAATTGGTTTCGTCCTTCCAACGCTACATCAGCCCACCCCCAACCCCCAACCATGCCCCAACAAACCATCATACCTCGGCGCTCCCGCATACCGCCTGCGTCCGGGTGCACACCTTATTTATGCTCTCATCGTCTGTACTGAGGGCGTAGATAGGAGGGTGTTAAAAGGAGTATAGAAAGGCGCACCGGGCTATTGTGCGACGAACTTTCGTAAAATGAATGAAGAGCACCTGCGCTTGTCTTTAAAAGACACGGAAGGCTTTCTAATTACTGTTTTGTATATGATTCTGAGACAGTATACAGAATAATTGACTCCGGAAACATTATAATCTCTTCATATGAAAAAAAAAAAAAAGATTGGCTACTTGCGGCGCGGAGCTTTGCGGGTGGTAATTATAGAGCGGCATCGGAAAGCAGGTCGTTATATTTTATCGCCCGTAAATATTATCTTGAATATTTGGTACAAATTTGTGAAAGAGACGAAGGATAAAAACTGTGCTCTTCCTTTTTTCTCCTATATCGCAAAGAGCAGCGAAGTTAACTAAACCTGGCTGAGCGTTGACCGCTTTGTCTGATATCAGGAGTGAGTGGGTCGCCCACTGTTCCCCATCCGTGCCGCTCATGAGAGAGACAACAAACATGCAGCACCGCAAGCCTCCATGGCACGCAAGCGGTCGCTCGATCTTCACTGCACCACTGCCGACTCTGCGTCCGAACCGCATCGTGCATGCAGCGCGCGCCAATCAATTCTCGCAAGACACGAATCCCCTTCGTACAAAATGGACGCGCATTTCTGATTTATCGTCCAACACAACGCGCGGCCTCGACATGTCTGACGCAATATCAGACATCCGCGCTCAGGCCGTGGTTCTCACGCGTATCATCGGTGCCACAACGACAGAGGAAGCTATTGAGCGCGGAAGCGGCGAACGTCTGCCTTCGTGACGCCGTTGGAGGCCCCAAGAGCTGCGTGGCCTGTTATTATATACCGAGGTGCCGGGGGATACGCGACTGGCCGGCGCGCCAACTCATGCAGTGACCACTCTACTCCGTTTCACCTGATGGACAGCAGAGGACGATGAGAAACATCGAAGCCAATCCAATGCAATCCATGTCACGTGACCTTCGGCTGTGCACGGAACACGCAGTCACGTAATCCGTTCACAGCGGAGGATTGACCGGGATGGCTTGTGGGTATAGCGTTCGTTGCGGTCCATCGTTAGGTGAAACGAAGAATAGTATTCTGCCGGAGGTATGTATGCCGCGGGTGTGTACGCCGTTGCGACTCGAGAAAGTGCCCTCACCCTTTCATCAAGAAGGACTGACACCATGGGCCGAGAATTATAGCATGAACTCTGCCTAAGTGATATAGGTGAGCCTGATTGTCAAGACGATTCTACCACGAGGAGAGCTTTGAAATGTAGAAGCCCGTGGTATACCGTTTGACGTTCAGCGTGGACGTGCGCCGTGCAGACAGGGATGATGAGGGGTATCTTTTTTACGAGTTGTGTGATTATTACGTCGCCCGCGACCATACAGTTGGTTCGCGAACATGAAGGAGGCACCCGAAAGAGCTGCCAACCAACTCTCGCGCGCAATGGCGGCCAGCCAGAAAGTGCGCGTGCTCAAACACAGCAATGAACGCACCCTCAAACGCTTTTATGGAAAGGTGTGTAAGCAGTGTGACCCCGGCTTAACAAATAAGCTGGTGCATACTGAACATTTTTAAGCAACCCGAGACTGAGGAATACGAATGGTGACGCCAAGTGAGACGTTCTTCTTCTCTTATCTTGGTGCCATCTTTCACACTCCTCAGTCTCGGATTGCTTCAAAATGTTGAATATAACTATTCTTCGCCGCGCCTTTTTTGAAATTTTCGTATATTGTGTTTTTATTATATCCTGGCAGAATAACTTGTTTTTGTCTTCTAAGAACGTAGGCTGAAAAGCCGGCAAATACACGGCACTGACGGTTACGAAAAAAAAAAGAAAAAAAGAGGGGAGACTTTTTTTTTTGTTTTTTTATGCGACTAGAGACGTGTTATTGCTTCAAGGACGGATTCATGCTCGAAACAGAATGTCTCTTCAAGGACGATGGTACACCTTTGAGGGGACGTACCTTCGTCACTGAACCCGACGATCAAAAGTTTCATAAAATGTCAAGGCGGTGTTCCCGTTTATTATTTGCCACATTAGCAGCACAACACTCGTCAGTGACTATAAAAATATAGAAATGGAAAGTGTAGGGGAAAAAATAAAGTTTCTTATTATTAGTCCTTATATCTGTAGGGGAGAAAAAACTAATATCCTTCCGGAGCAAAAAAAAATTCATCCGATTTTTTGTATTGCTCAACTATGCAGTGTTTGATAAAATGGCTTCGATAAAGCTGGTTCGATGTAACGGTATTCTATAAACCGGCGATTGATGAAATGCCCCAACCAGTCCCGACGACCGGCGCCGCGTGTCGGTCGCGCTCGTCGCAGCTTCGCATTTTGCCGCCTCCAGATTTTGCCACCGTGGAACAAACAGGCCGACATATGTCATTTTGTTTCTATTTTCATGTTTATGTTTGCTTTTTCTTTCCTTGGGGAATATTGCTTATCAGCAAGAAACATACACACACACAAGACGCACACGTACACAAAGTAAGATTAGCTTTTAAGCCTCTTTTCAAATACATTTCGTTTCACCTTACGATGTTCCACAATGGATGCTATGAGACCTACGTCATAAACCATAACTCGTAGCTTGTCACGTAACTTCGCGCTCCCCGCGTCGCGCACCGCCCCACGGTAAGGCACGTACGTGGCACCCTCCAAGCTATGAATTAGCGCCGGTGGCTCGTAGCGTCCTTTGCGGTCCATGGTAAGGGGAAACAAAGTATAGAAGTGAACGCATACCACGCCGACTCGCCGAAGTCAAGTCGTGCTTCACATAACGTGAAATATATTCTGCAATATATCCCGCATCCGCAAGAAGGCTCGGCTCACATTTTATTACGCCGAACCGTTTTCCTATGAACCGGCAACCGTCATATCAGATCACGGTTCCGTTCCGGTTCAGGTTCAATGATTATAAACTTTTAGCAAACCCTTACCTTGTTCCGCGTACCGCACTAGCGGAGCCTTTCAAGCATGCGGTCACGATATATATCCCGGGCGCGCGCTTAATTAAAAACACGCTTCAAAGGCTCCGGTAGTGCGGTACATGGAACACGGTAACGGTTTGCTAAAAGTCCAAAGGAGGCTTCTAGCAAAGCAGTCTTCTCCCTTTTGAACTAGAAGTTAGTTTGCCCAGTAAAGTTAGCGAAAGCAGCCGAAACATGCACTGTTCGAAGCCAAAGCAAGCTTTCAAAGGGTCGACCACAGGGGTCGACCTTCGTAACGGCGCAATTTCGAAGAGACATCGCCGTTCATCCGCATCTCGATGGCACGCACGTCCTGCGAAAGCGCCGACCGTGCACATTGATCGCTACGTTATCCGAAGAACGAGAACGAGCTCCTCCGCACGGTTCCCTGCAGTGCCATCCGCCTCGGCGCTAGACAAAATTGATGGGTTGGTGGCGGGTGAACCAGGCAATCGCTGATATCGGGCACCCGAAGGGTCGAGGCCTTCGCGCCGGGCGTCCGAGAGCTTCCTGGGTCGCCGCCGATTCTCCGCCGATGCGTCCGCGGAATACCCGAGCGCGGTGGGTCCTTTGTCCCGATGGTATAAAACAAAACAGGCAGGACGATGACGGGGCGGACTCAGTCACGCCGAAACGGGCTCAGGGACGACGGGAGCGGAACGTGCTGCCGTTTCTGGCAGATGAAAACGGAGGGAGATTAACGTATGTAAGTCAGGCCGGCGAAAAAGCATCATGGTCGATGCGTTCTTTATTCGATATCTGGATGTCTTACTTCATAGCTTTCCGTGTGTGTGTTCCTTATGTCTTCTCTTTGTTCGTGGGCCCCTTCGATGACTGTGCTATTCTTTGAGGAATTGTTACCTGGACCACCCCCATCGAAGGAAAACAGAATTTTCTCTTTTGGACCAGTAATTTTCCTCGCAACACACGAGTGACATGCCGTATACGATCAAACTGATATTCTTCTCCGTCTGTACTGCCTGAACAACAGCGTCAACAAAAGGAGATAATCCGGGCGTACACACTTGATGGGTAAGGAGGAAATACGGAGTCAATGCATTATCAATTGAAAAGCGTCTTTACTGCTACGTGAATGCCGTCTTCACTGCATGTTTCTTGAGCTCGGCGTACATTCGAGAGGCGACAAACCCCGCAATCCTGTGAGTAATTAACTAAAATTCGTTAATTCACTTTTCATTATTGGTTTTATGGGCCATGTTGCAATCGTAATTTGGAAGGCAGCCGCCCTGGAAGGCTAGACCAAGTTAACATAAATAAGAAGAAAAAAAAAGTACTAGTTCGGAAATATCCGTCGACAATTTCTCCCCTTTCTTTCCTCCGATTCCGAAATTGAAAGTTCCAAGTGCGCCGGAAGCGCCGAACACGTGGTGCTTGTAGAAGTGACGATTTCGTCACGTACAAATTGTCGTGATCTCATCGTTGGGCCGTTGTGTTGAAATACAGAAAAGGAGGTACAGATTTACGATAAGGAAAGAGGGACATTTAAGACAAACAGACAAGACAGGCCTGTCTTGTCTGTTTGTCTTAAATGTCCCTCTTTCCTTATCGTAAATTAGGAACCAACATGCTCAACCATCTACGAGGTACAGATGCCCATCTGCACTTACCATGCCATCTTCAAGCGGCGAAACATGGATCCACATGCATACAGGTGTACCTGTATGCATGTGGATTCATGTTTCACCACTTGAAGATGGCGTGAGTAAGTACGGATGGGCATCTGTACCTCCTTTTCTGTATTTCAACACAACAGCCCAAGGATGTCGGCGAGTGTTGTGCTATTTATAAACTTCGTGTTTAAAGCCCAGGCCCAAGTATCGGAATAAAGTGGCGTACCATCTTGTTCTTGAGTGGGAAGGCAAACCAGACCCCCCCCCCCCCCCCCCAGGGCCGGGGGCGGTGCCCTAGGTATCCCCGCGGCGCCGCCGGCTAGTGTTTGCCCTGCCGAGTGGCGGCTGATTCAGGGGAAGGGGGGGGGGCAAAACACATGCCTTGCCCCCCCCCCCCCCCACTCTAAAAACTGGGGGCGGGGGGGGGGGGAGGCGAGCGCCCTCCTTGACCCCCGGTAGTACGCCCATGTCGGAATACCTCAAATAGATGGAAAAAAAGTTTTGTCAGATATGTGAGATTGGGTTACACTTGAGGTACAATTTAACGTTATGTCCAAGTAAGAATTACCTCAACCTGAAAAGTAACCACGATCAAATATATACATACATACATATATCTCTTTAAAAAGTGGAAGGGGCAAGACTAAAGTATCGTTGCGGTATACCCGTTTTGAAAATTGAAGTCGAGACAGTTCTAACTTCAATAACAATTCCATGTTCCGGAATACGCTTCCCCAGCACAGCCACGCAAAGGGCACTCACCGTGTTATTCCCGGAACAGGGCGGTGTCTCTTTTTGAAAATGAGCCGGTTGCAGCAGAGTGTGCCGAGCTTTCAGCAAAGCAGGACCCTTACGTGCGAATACAACTTCGATATTTTTTCCTCGAATCTCGAACTATATTCCGTGAACCAACAAAAACTGTAGTTTCGAAAAAAAAAAAAACTCTTTTCGCGAGTTCAATCGTTCCAATCACGCCCAGTCGCCAGGCGAGGCTGTCTCAGTCACATAATTCGGAGCACTCGGACAGGTATAATAGTTTCGTTCTGTATACTTTTATCGTGGAAGCAATGGTCGGAGTTTCCACCGGCGCCATTCAGGCTAGTCGCTATCGCTGTCCACGTAAAGAAAACCGAGACGGGGCTCCAATTCGGAGCTGTAATAGATGTAACAGCCTTCGAGAGAGCTTTAGCGGGCTGTTGTTGCGGTCATGCGATAATGGTATCGGATAGGCTCGCGCCGCCACTGTAAGGCGTATTTTTAGGTGCGTGACCGCGGGTATTGTGACTGCGAAAACGATATGCTAAAAAGTCCTATTTCTTTGCGACAGAGTTATCATCGCTGTTGCAATCGATAGCAGTATCCGTGACTCCGACGGCGTGCATTTAATCTCCGTTCCTCTGTTTCACATTTTCGAAGCCAGGCTACTGAATCCCCTCTTCTCCCTTTCGCGTCCAAAAGACTTGCCGAAGTGCCGTCGGAGCTGGGTAAAGAGGGGGCATTGCCCTCTCAGATGCTATAGTTGTACTCCCTCCCGCCCCCTCTTTCCCCAATCTCCTGAATAGTTCCGACGCCTGTGCCTCTATGTGCATTGAATAAGACTTGTTTTGCCAAGTATAGAGACACTATCGATATCCTCTTTCAGAGTCCTTTTCGTCCCTGCAGTGGTTTTTGCAACTTTTTCGTGGGACATAAGCCGAGCACGAGATCATTGAATCATGGGGTTGAATTTCGTATTGTGACCCAGGGGCGGATCCAGAACTCCGTGTTGGGGGGGGGGGGGCGGGAAGCCTTGTATAAGGATACTATTCTCCTTTTTTTTTTTGTGCACCGGGGGGTCCACCCATGTCAAATTACCCTCCGACAAGGGGGAGGGGATGGGTCGACCTCGTTTGGGGGGGGGGGGGTGGCAGCCGCCCCCGGCGACCCCCCCCCTTGGATCCGCCACTAGTGACCGGAACTAGAGGGAGTGCAGTTAGCGCTCCGCAGATTGGAGAACATGCAGCGAAATCTCGCGCTATCCCCGCCCCTGTCCATTTCGATTCGGATGAGCATCGTACCGGATTGCGTATTCGGAAAAGCTTGCGGGGTACCGGAATGACGTTTGGTACTCCAACTACGAACGCCGAAACGACGTTCGGGTGCGAGGGTTTTCGTAGCACCGGAGAGCGTCGAAAACCCTCACCTCCAAACGTCGTTCCGGCCGGACAGTTTTGACGCGCATGTGTTTCGCGCTTAAGTATACTGAACAATTTCGGCACTCTGACTGGCGCGTTTTTGTGGCCGTCACATCGCCTGGTTTACGGGGAGGAGAGATGGGAGGGGGGCTCGAGGCTAGGTAAAAAGGCCTCGGTGATTTACGCGCTAGCCTTTAGCCGGCTCCCAGATTAGCTTACCCGTTAAATGCAAGCAAATGTGGGAGATTGCTGAAGTCTAGCGCATGAACCACTGACACTGAGGTCTGTTTACCCATAAAGCTCAAACCTGTCCTGCCCCCCTGCCCCCCCCCCCCCCCGTAAACAAGGCGATGTGATGAAACGTGCCAGAGCGCAGAAATTGTCCCGTTGACTTACTCCATAAGCTTTTCCGAATACGCTCCCAGATTGCTTTTGCGTAATCCCTGCCGTCTGAAGCGAGCCAAAGTCTCTAAGTCAGCAGTCGCATACTACGTGGCTAAGCTTCCCGTCTGCGGCGTAGACGTCGAAAGGCTGAACTCCATGGAGCGAATATCGACGAACTTCGCGCCCATTGTGTTTTCTCCAGACTTCTGTGTTTACCAACACAAGGCACGTGCATTGCATTCTTTACTTTGTTTTTCTTTATTGCGGGCTGCGCAAAAATTGGGCGCGGCTCGCGCCCAATTTTGCCTTGCGCTCATTCAAAAAAAGATAAAGTAAAAAAAAACACACACACACGAGTGCTTTGTGCGCGTTCGGCACCACTGATTGCACACGAGCCCCGGCCGAAAGCTGACGCAACGTTCGGCTAAGTGGGCCGAGCGCCGCGTCAATACACAAACAAATCATCTTTGCTGTTGTTGTCCCCATTGGTGCAGTTCTCAATTTAGCCCCTAGGGGCGCGACGGTCTCATCTCCTCCCCAATAATGGTGTTGCTGGGACACCCTGTTTCTAGCACTCTATTTTGAAAGGTGGTGAACACCCTAAAAATAGGGTGCTGGCGACCCTAGAACCGTCTTAGATATATTTCATTAACGAGCAACAAGTTTACAAGCAACAAGGACGTCACAAATAGTTGTCCAATGGACGGAAACCATGGGCGTGTATGCACACGGCACGAAGCACGCGTCAGGCCAGAATTACGTCCCTCCACCGCCGTAAACTCGACACCTATATTACAGTGTCGGCTATTAATAAGGGTAAAAGTAAGTTGTTTTTTTTCTTCCTTACTATTTCATATAAAGTATAATTTCTCAAAGTAACAACCATATCTCATGAAAAAAGAAAAGCATTGATACAAGTAGGATAATCATTCGACGAAGTAGCTAGAACGACCTGCGCAAAAACTGCTGAGTGGGGTATGTTGCCGCTTCTGCACTGCCCTGCAACACCCTTTTCTACGCCTTTTTTTACGTCGTTCAACGAATGAAGAGTAGCTCATGAAACAGCACCGTACCTATACTATTTTAAAGCGTGTTTTACTCGAAAATAAGGGTGCTGAAATGGCGGAGTCATGGGGGAAAATAACATCATGGGGGAAAATAACATAAAATAACTGAATAAATAGCATCAGTTGATAGTCAGCGCTCGTCCTGTCCTCTTCTCTTCTATCTTCCTGTCGTCTTTGCGCTGTTAAAACACTAAGTATGAACCAACTAGCCCACCGCAGTACCTTATTGCAGAAAATAACACCTTTAAAGGTTTCAATATTTTGAGTGTGCCACTCTTCTGACAAAGAGAACTCTGCCGGGCAAAATTTGTCGCTTGTTCACAACATATTCGCATAAAAAGAAATAATAAGTCCAGCCTTATTATGCGAAAGATCTGGCCGGGAGTAAGGCATCGTGCAACAGAAAATGGCATTTGTTTACGCTCGCCACTTTTTTTTTTTCAATCAGATTTTTTTTTTGTGGGTGAGCAAGCAAACAGCAAGAAGGGTCGGATATTGGATAATTCAATATAGTAAAAGTATATGTGAAAACAGCGAACTACTGACTTCTTCCTTATGTCCGTTGTTTGCACCTTAATTGCACCATGCTTCATTACTTTTAAGTCTGGAGTACTGATTTTTCTACTGAAAATTCTAGATTTCCCCTTCAGAATGAAGACGTCAACTATGAAAAAAATTACTAGCGCTTTTAACGTTGCGTTTTTTCGTCGAACGTTGAACTTTCGCTGAAATGAAGAGTTGTGGAATCCGTATGTTCCCGTAATTTTGATAATTTAAATCATGTTTAATTGGTCCCCGCAGTTTGCAAACTATGCCACCAATGCACGCGGACATATGTTACATTACATATAAAGCAGCGAGTTTCATCCGTGCCGCTACAAAAGGCTATCAACATGCGCACATTTTTTTTTTTTTTTTTGGTTCTGCGGGAAGAGGTATTTTTTACTTCGTAGATATACACGGACGGAAGCAAATCTTTAGACGCCTCATTGGATGGCACCATGAAGTCTCAACCGCATGAGGCGGTCAACCCCTCCGAGTGACCGCCCACGGCCGGCGTGACAGTGTGACACAAGACCGCCACGTGCGCGGCCAAAACATCGATGGCACACAGTTCCACTCACCGTTCGAAAGGTCAGCGCAGTCATGGTGCACTCCTCTCAAACCAGTCCACTGTCCGACAACGCTGCCTCAACTCCGCCTGTTGACTGGACATGCGTAAAAGACGACTGGACGCAGCTGACCGATAGGTGCACAGTGATACCACGCGGACGATCGCAAGCCGACGGCGGCGCAACTGCTCAAGCAGGCGGTGCGGGACGCCGGCTGCGGTGGTGGCCGTACCGTCAGCCGTCGCTGGCCCTGTGGGACATTGAACCTGCGGGGCCTTCGGCAGCGGCGGCTTCCTCTCCGGCGCGGGTGAGGTGCAGCGGCTCCTCCCACCGAGCGGCTCGAAGCAGCGGCGAGCGTGCTATTTCCTCGGCCCGAGCGGCGGCGGCGGGCGGCACAGATCCTCTATCAAGGTGCAGCGACCGTGGCGGCGACACCACTACCGCCCCACCTGGCCGAGGACCTGCCGACGGCCGAGCACCGCTATTTTGCCGTCCAGCAGCTCGCGCACAAAGGCGGCGGCCCCGGCGCGAGACGAAAGGCGCGCTCGCGAGCTGCCAGAAATGACAAAGGCGGCGCGCGTTCCGCCCCTCTACACGCCGCTGTAACCCGGTTAGGATTGCGTGTGAAGCCCGTCGTTACGCCCGTCCGACACGAGTATCGCCCATTGACCGCTACGCAATTGCACTTTTCGGTTCGTTCGAGCGTGCGCTACTGTCGGGCAGTTACGCGATGGCCACCGGTTTCGGCATCGCGCAGTGCAACGCCTATTAGGTAGGTAGTACAGTACGCTGTTTGATATGAAGGGGGGGGGGGATGAGGGGGAAGGGAGGGTGGGAGGGAGGTAAGCAGACCTTGTAATCGTTCCTTTTGTTTCGAACGATTTTTTTATCAGACGCAGACTTCGATTACTGTAAGCATAGATGAATGGGCCCATACGACGGGCGCAAGTTTCAGGTTCGTGTACTCACGTCATATGTGTCAGCAATCTGAGTACACCTCATAGGTACTACGATTGTTCTGGTAACCCTCCAGACAGCGATTTACGCTGAACCCTTCACTTTTCTGTTTTGGCTTTCTTTCTGGCTTCCTCTATTTTTTTTTTTTTTTGCTTCGTTACAGGATCAATGTTAGTAGGGAGTTTTCGTAGATGGCTTTCGCCGTCCCGCAACGCTCTCCGCAACCCTCTACAGTGAAGGCCATCGGCGCGCAGGCGCAGTAGCGGCTTCTTCCTTGCGGAGGGCTTAGCGGTGGGGAAAACGCGGTCTACGAAAATGCCCTAGTCTTTCCCAAAGGGGGCGTGTGGAGTGTTTCCCAAGTCATGCTAACGCATTCCCTAAGGATCCACCAATGGATCTTCTTTTAATTTTTTGCCGCCTACTTGGACAGGCGCTAGTACTTGGTTCACATTCCATTTTGTAGCAAAAACCAAGGCATACTACACGCTCCGCACACCTGCAAGTTCAGACACAACCCAGCATCCGCGCGCGCATTGGCTTCCGCCCCGTGACGTCGCCTCCCCTCGCCCTCGTCCTTGACTACTCTCTTCCTCTCTAGCCGGCGCACTTCCCTTTCCACTGTTTTGTCCACAGACGGACGCATCAGCTTCTGCCTGTCATGTGGGTTGGTTACTAATGCTCACGCATTGATAACTAACCCCTGGCTACGCCGCTGCCTCCAGGATACGTAAAATCCTTTATTTTCGCGGCCCTGATTTTTCGCGAATTGGGCAGGGGGTCATATTCGCGACCATTAAATTTCGCGAATTCTAAAGGCTGGAATTTGCATCTACATGCAATTCAAATATTCGCGCCCACTAAAGTTCGCGACTCCGATTCACGAAAATTAGGTGCTCGCGAACGTTAAGAGAGTTTTACAGTTCTTGGGGACGTCAATCGCCCCGCAATGCTGTGGCGGCCATTTCTGACAGTTCGGTCGAAATCTCATGACGGTGCATAACCAAGGTCAATTCATATGGGTCGCGAAAGTGTATAACGGTGTATAACCATGACGGTGTATAACCATGACGGTGTATAACCATGACGGTGTATAACCAAAAAAGCGGCCCAAAACCAATCGTCAGCGTCATCACCCTGCAGGCCGCGCTACCGCAGCGCGACTGTGTTTTGCACGGCGAAACACTAAGCTGATAAAATATTAAAGACATATTTTCGGTGTTTAATATAGTTTACTTTAAATCAAAGTATTATATATTCATAATAACTTAATTTAAAAATGTTCAGTTGGGTGAATTTTTTAGTTAGTGTTTAATGTGTATTATTTTGTGTACACACGTTGCAACCACTGGTTGCAACCTCTACAACGTCGCTATTACGGGCATGGAGAATAGAAGGGTAGGAGAGGGCATGACGTCAGCCACGTAGCTTCCACAAGCCATGCTCCCTTGACGCCTCGCCTCTTTCTCATTTTCCTCCTTACTCTCCTCACTTACCAGCCCAACATGACACATCACGTGACCATAGCTAGCCTTCGTTTAGCCTTCGATCTGATAAAACCTACCGGTCGAAGCGCGCAAGCCTGCAAGGAATCATCCTTAATCAACCATCCATCTCGCATGTGACATATGTCAGGCGCACCAATCGCCAGAGACATCTGCGGTCACGCCAAGCACAAACTCGTTTAAACTTTTTATGACTAGGCTTCACCAATATTGTAACGTGCCCCCTCCTAGTACTTATAACCTCCTTGATTACGGGTGTCTACGCCTTAGGCCGAAGTTCGCAGTCCTGATACGCCTCGTGTTTGCATTGTTTGCGTTTGCCAGTGTGTCTGCATTTCTGTAGCTCCCGTCAAACTTTCACTTGGCAATCGTTTAACGATTCGTGGTCTTATGTTTTCCCAGGTATCCGAGTGCAGAACGGTTTGTATTGGTTAAAACCTATTGCGCCGTTCTGTGGGTTTTGTCGTCGAGGACCCGCCGGGCGCGTTCGAGGCTCCGTTTGTCGAGACGATGAGCCTGCCGCATGTAAAGAGACGCTGCTCGGTAGCGCGATGCCCAAGTGATGACTGCACCACTGGCATCACACTTCATCGTTTTCCTGTGGACTCTGCAACGTGAAACTTGTAGCAGCTGTATCCGCTGCCACTATGTGTGATGTCCTGATGTCCATTCTCCGGTGATGTCTGGAAAGCTCTTGACCACTTCTATGGGCCCTCATGCATCTCATGCATGCTCATTTAGTAATAGGCACTCGTTGATCGATGTTTTTGGGCCCAGTCTTCGTTCCAAGCTGCGAGAGACGAAACTAATCTCAGATATTAGTGGCAGATTTGCGTGGCCTCTGCTGAACGGCTGCGTGACCACAGAAACCTAATGAGAAACAATGGCTAAACATTTCAGTTTTAACCAACCTTCATAATATGGTGTAAATAACACTAAAACATCCTTTCTGCTTGAAACGTGGTTGGTGTCGTCCTTCTAACATGCTGGCGACTATCGGGTCTACAGTCTACTTGCTGTGGATGTGCTCGGGAATCTCGTCATGTAATCGTCTGCGTTGTGAACCTATCTAACCTCACGGGCGCAGAGCTGTGCTCCGCGCTCATGCCGTTCGCTGGACCCAGACGGGAGGCCAGGTACAATGATGCCACCAGTTTATCGCTGACATTATTATTTAATCTTGTTTCTTTCTTAAATGTCAACTGAAGGCATTTCTGCCTGTTCAGTTTAGTGCAAGAGTATGTAAGGTAATACACTGCTTCATATTCAGGCGGAGGGTCTGTTTTCAGTTCTGCAGGAACACAAGCCATCAGAACAAGACACCATAGCAGCTGCGGGAACGGGCGGTATGCTCCAGGCACTTCAAGCCCTCTGCATTTCTTTATCGAGCAAGGCTGCGTCGTGATGCAATACTAGCATATTTGACCACTGAAGGTGAGCACGAAATCTTGTTTTCATTATTACTGAGGACATAAGCTTATTCAGAAGGTATTTCACATGCAGATACAAGGAACTGTTTCAGTGTACATAACGTGTGTGCTTAACTTTACAAATGAACTTTGCATAGCTGCCGGAGATGTCGTCCAGAGCAGCAGCCTTGGCCAATTGATCAGCGAGGGCGAGCCCACACTAACCAGCAGCTTTAGCATCGGTGCGCCCTCATCATCACGGTGTCACACGCAAGGCACTACGGAACAAGGTAAAAGCAATTGCAAATAGGCGGAGAAGTGTTGCGGGCTATGTTTCTTATTTTCAGACTGTCGCGTAGTAGCCATTTTTTCTATGATAGAGTGTGTTCCCAGTAATTGTGCTTTCTTGGGAAACATGCAAAACATGTATGACCATTTTTTAATCTAGCTTGTCACATGCCGCAGGAACATCTTGAAACAATGCAATGACTGACATTTTTGACAAATTTTTTATTTGCTTCGTCATTGCTTTGCAGATGCGGGGAGCAGTCTCACGGCTGTGACCTGTAGCTCGAAGTCTAGCCCTCCAACCAGAGTTCATGGTAAGTTTTGATAGTGTGCATTGTTTAGGACAGTTTTTGAAGATTACTTTGTTGCGTAGTACCTGACCGGCTATAGCTGGTTCAGCTTCTTGCAACCACTCTGTCACTTTGTTTCCTTTGTTGTTGTTTTTTTGTTTTTTTTTGTAGTGGATCACACATGCGCGATGAATTGACATGGTCTTCCTTCTGGAGAAAACGATGTGTGGGCGCCCGAACCTTCCCCTACCGATTATGATGCTTCGGTGACTTCGACTTCTGCAGTTTCTCACCAACATAGGTATCTGCCATGATGCACAAAGCTTACTTGTACTTCCACATTTTCTACAGTGGAGGTGCATTGCTCCTTTCATTTTTTCTCGAAGCGTTTCATAATTGCTTTTGCTTTCCCCTTGCAGGGTCCTGTGCCACCCGTACCGAGGGCAAGGGGAAGATGGACGTGTTGAGGGCCAAACTTCGACAGCTTCGGAAGCACAACAAGAGACTCCAGCAACGACTGCAGCAACGGCGTCATATGCTGACTGTCACTGAGATAGTTGAAAGTGTACGTAGCCTTGTGTCTCCAGCCGTTGCTGCCCTTGTGGAAGCTCAGCTGAAGATGAGCAGTGCAAGCAGGTTCGGCAGGCGGTGGTGCAGCCAGAACAAAGCCTTTGCCTTGGGCTTGTACTTTCATAGCCCTAAGGGTTACCGTTACTTTAGGCAATTGTTGAGGCTCCCATCCGCTAGGTCGTTACAGCTTTGGCTTCAGCCTGTTCCCCTGAGGGTTGGTTTTTACCCAGAAGTTTTCGAACGTGTCAAAAGACGTGCAGCTTCTTTTTCACCAGAAGACAAGCCATGTATCATTGTCTTTGACGAGATGCACGTCACGAAAGAGCTCTCGTACAACCCCTCTGTGGACAGGTTTGAAGGGCTCGAAGAAAGCACTGGAAGAGGCCATAACCTCGTAAACAAAGCTCTTGTGTTTATGGCTAAAGGCATTCGCACGCCATGGAAGCAGCCACTTGGCTATTTTTTTGCTCATGGGGGAACACCTGCCCACATTTTGCGAGACCTCCTTTTCCAGTGCCACAATTTGCTTGTGAAAGCCGGTCTGGAGCCAGTAGCTGTCGTATGTGACCAAGGGAATCAAAATATTGCTCTTCTTAATGGCCTTGTTACCCCTGAGAAGCCCTACATAACTGTGAACCAGAAGCCACTTTTCTTTTCTATTTGATGTTTGCGAAATATGTGCTTGAAGTACAATTTTCAAGTTGGGGACCACACGTTAAAAAGCTCTTTCCTCAGGAAAGCCTACATAAAAAAGACAAACAGCTTGAAATTCGATCCATGCCCAGGCTCAATGAAAATGATTTTAATTTGACTTTTGCCTCCAATATGTCAGTGAAGCTAGCAGCACAAATATTCAGTAATCACTGTGCTGCTGCAATGTTCACCATGGTAACTTTTCAGCAACTGCCAGTTGAAGCTATCCACCCGCGGCCCGGTTCATTGAAAGAATGGATCGCCTTTTCGATAGCTTGAACAGCTCACAAAAACGCGGGAAGAGTGCATATGTGTCTGCAATGCACGAAATCTCTGTACACAAAGAGTTTCTGAGGGAATGCCTTAACGTTCTTCAAACGTGTAAACAGCGCAAAAAATTCGACAAGGGACAAGTGAAAGAAGTACACGGACAAGGCGCTGACTATCAACTAAAGTTTAATTTTCAGGCGAACCAGAAAATAAACACAGGGAGCATAGGAAAGAACCAATCAAGACACAAAAAAATATACAACCCAACCGACAAGATTTCTACTACGTCATCACCCTCACACGTGCCTGCCATTCTCCTTGATAAAAAGGACTTCATCATCCCCAAGTGCACCGACGGTGCGCTCACACATTCTCCTTCCCCTTTTGATAAAATGAAAAATGCCTCTTCAATCTCTCTGGCGGTTTTACTTTTATTACGCGCCAAGATCGTCAGGTCATTAAAAATAGGTACGCATCCGCACCTACTACAATGTACAGCTAAGTGCCCAGAGGGGGAGGAACGGAGAGAAAGGGAATGCTCCCTCGCCCTCACGTTCACGCACCTCCCCGTTTGTCCAATGTACACCCTACCGCATGTGAAAGGGATCTGATAGACAGACAACCCCTAGCGCGCATGGCACAAAAGGAGTGCGGTGGTTGACATCACATTGCAAAACACTGGTCCTCCCTCGGTTAACAGCAGAGCACAGACGTGACAGCTTCTGGGGTGCTGAAAACACCACTGGCACGTTATACTTGTGCGCAACTCGCTTGACCTGATGGGAGAGGGCGTGGAAATAGGGCACCACCACCGGTCTTGTTGTCGGTTTTTGTCTGATCTTAGGACTGGGTCGGCCCCTAAACACCTTTATGAGGGACTCTGCCACACCCACTATCAACGTCAGAGGGTATCCCGCCGATCTCAGCCTAGATACCTGAAACATCAGACTGGCCTCACACCTATGGTGGCATGACTTCAGCAGAGAAGCCCTCATACACGCCGTAGTAACCGCCCTCTTCACAAGCTTAGAATGCGCTGAACCAAATGGAAGTACCCCTTCTTTGAACGTGGCTCATAGGACCAACATGTATGTGACGGCTGCATAGTAAGCCTCAGGTCCAAAAACTGTAGAGCTCCTCCCGTGGGTGTCTCGGTACGCGGATGCGTACCGAGACACCCACGGGAATAGGTACGCGGATGCGTACCTATTTTTAATGACCTGACAATCTTGGCGCGTAATAAAAGTAAAACCGCCAGAGAGATTGAAGAGGCATTTTTCATTTTATCAAAAGGGGAAGGAGAATGTGTGAGCGCACCGTCGGTGCACTTGGGGGATGATGAAGTCCTTTTTATCAAGGAGAATGGCAGGCACGTGTGAGGGTGATGACGTAGTAGAAATCTTGTCGGTTGGGTTGTATATTTTTTTGTGTCTTGATTGGTTCTTTTCTATGCTCCCTGTGTTTATTTTCTGGTTCGCCTGAAAATTAAACTTTAGTTGATAGTCAGCGCCTTGTCCGTGCACTTCTTTCACTTGTCCCTTGTCGAATTTTTTGCGCTGTTTCCACGTTTGAAGATGTTCAACCAACTCGCCCAACTTACCGCCTTCCTTAACGTTCTTAGGTGCCCACGGCAGCCTGCTTGCATTCGCGGTTTCTGCTTGACCATTCGGTCTGTGATGCTGATTTGTGAGCACCTGACATATATAAGTATAGTTTCAGATACCTTCTGACTCGCCATCTCAACCAAGATGCACTTGAAAACAGTCTCCGTAATAAGGTCGAAGTCTGGTGCGAACACCAATTCTTCTTGCCGACAGTTTCAGGCAGCCTTTAGGCATCTCCTAGTTAGCAACTTGTTTAAACTATCTGACAAGAGCAACTGCGAAGAGGACATGGCAACTCTTTTAGCGGCTCTTCCTGTTGGTCTCTCAGTTCCCTCACCTTCACCTAGTCCAAGCTCCCTTCCACAATTGTGCAGCTGACCTCACACCCTGTAGTTATCCCTCTTTATTTTAACAACATGGTTTACTTTGCTGGAAATCGAATAAAATTTGATTTGATGGCTGGTAACAAGGTTTGTCAAGTTCCATGCATGTCGAAACGTGACTCAGCGGTGTGAATTGCAAATCAAGAATGCCACTTTTTCTGATGAGAGCCAAGTGATGTTGTATTTCAGTGTGAAAGGAACGGCTGAAGGAGACTTTGGAAGCCTAGCTCTCAGTCGCTTCACCTTGCTTTGTCTCCTTAGTTCAAGCTTGTGAGAAGGTTTTTGTGGCGCAGTTGACAGTCTGGTTTTAAAAGAAGGCGTTGGGAAGGCGTTGTACATCACTCTTCATGAGAAGGTCGAAAAGCTGCTGACTCTCTGCAGTGAGGATGTCTATAATGATTTTTTTGCTTTGTTTGTAAGGGTACGACATCATGGGTTTGCCCGTAAAAAGAATACTGAGCTCCTTGATGCAGCTGTGAGACGTAAAGCTAAGCAACAAGTCCAGAGGCTGTGCAGGTGAGACAACACTTGCGTTATGCCCACAGGAATTGCCTTTAGTTTGCCTTATATGTTGCATTGAATGCTCGCGCTAGCATACGTGATTGTGCGAGCACATTCCTCTAAATTATCACATGCCCTGCCGAAAATGTCTACAGCGATGACCAAATGAATATAGCATATACTTTCAATGAAGTGTAAAAGCCCATTTCGCATGCTCAGACACTGCAATTAACGTATAGGTTCAGCTAGATGAACTTGAGTTTTCCATGGGTCAATATCAAAATTGCAGTGACGCAGCATGCAAAACTGATTTTTTTTAAATTTTATTTAAAATATGTTAAATTCGTTCGACCCTTGCTGTATATTGCTAGATGACGTCGTCCACTCGAATAATTGGACAGCTAGGGTGTCTACCAAATCACTTATTCCAAATTCCCCAATTTTCCCAAGGTTTTCCTGACTATTTCGATAAAATGTTGACCGTTACTTCGGTTCAGGGATAGTGGCCTGCGCTGCGTAGTGACGTGCTGGGCAACGTTACTCAGTGCAGCGGCATGCCAACGTGCAATCATCGGGCTTCGTTGCCCGCTGCCGTTGAATTTTCACTTATCATTCTTACTTACTTGGAACTTTTTAGGGTTTCCTTGATATTACCCTGTCCTTTCAATATAATCCGAATTACTTGAGAATTTTAGGTTTTCCAGGTTGGTAGACACCTATATACACACACTGTGCAACCCTGTGCACGATTGAAGAGCGTGTGAGAACAAGCGTTGGTTTCGATGTGTACCTGTGCAGTGTGACGACTTGAAATATAAACCTGGATCAATGTTTGGTTGTCTGAGGTATACAAAAGCAGATCAAACTGCGATGAAAGGTAAATCGATGAGTCAGTATGGTGCTAACAATATGCAACAGAGCAAATTCATAACCTTTTCCTAATGCTTTTTTCCTGTCAATTTGTGGCAGTTTCTTGCGTACTAGTGCTCACATAGACAGTCTGACAGTCAAGCTGTGGAGCACAATATGTTCGTGGCGAGAGCATGTATACTATAACGAAAAGTCTCAATTTTCAGTCTCTTGAAGCATTAATTCATGTGGACATTCAAATGCAAAAGACATGCGTGGCCCCGCACTTCCAGCTGTGATTGATATGGTCAAGTCTATAGTTGCGAGTTCTCAACGTGAACAGTGCAAGATAAATGCGTAAACGTGCCTCCTATTGAGAGTGTTAAGTAAGGTTATTAAGTGCGTGCATAGAGTTGTCCAAACCTTTTCACTATGTTTTCAACACCATATCTCTATCTTTAAGTGCCCTATGGTGGTGTTCTAAGTTTGTATATAATAAACTGTGTAAACCAAGCTTGTGCCGTTTTGTCTTTCTTGGCAAACAAGCCATAGTTACAATAATAAGTATGCCTTCATAGGCGTGCTGTAACACCCTGCTTAGTTGAAAAGGATAGTCTCTTATTGGTGGTTCCCAGAACTGATAAAGAAATTGGTTCTTTTGAAAGAGAAATTACATGGGAGTGATTAATACAAACAAGGCTATGAGCGTGAAGCAAGGTATGAAGGACGGTATTTGCGCAGGCATGTAGAACATCTAAAAAAACATTTCAATTTCGCGCCACCGGCGAAAATCATTTCAATTTCGCGCCAAAAACAATTGTGACGTCACAATCATAAGGAAATTGCGTCATTTCGTGTTTATTTTTAATAAAGCGTCACTTCCTGCACGTCACAGGCGAGCATGACTAATGACAATGCCGCGCATCTCACAGATGACACTGCGCCCCATGAGCCACCATTTCTGCGCCTATGGGCTTCTATGGAAGCTTCGCTACCATCTATACATATACCTTGTATGCTCCGCTTGCGGAGCAAAGTACCGCAAGGGTGCTCCCAGGGCGGCCATGCTGGGTCCAAGGCCGCTCTGCGGGAAGCGACCGTCGCTTCTTGAGGAGATCCGGAGGCGCGGATGGCGTGGCTGCAGTGTTGGACAAAATACTCGATAAAAGTATTTAAGTTAAGTTACTAAATACCTGCTTCATAAAGTACTTAAGATACTACTCAAGTTACTTTCACTGTAAAGTATCTTGAGTAGAGTACAAATACTTAGAAATGTATTTCAGTTACTTTTGAAAATACTTCCGCATTGCTTAATTTGTATCGACGTCATTGAGAACGACAATTGTGCAGCTACGCAAATCTGGGTTACCAGAATGGTTTATTAGCACCCAACAACACAAAACGGAAAAAAAGTGTAGTAGGGCTATTTTATCACAAATGATAAATGATGAGGCTGCGAATAACTGAAGAAACTAAATGTTTAATGGGGCGAACTTGTTCTCAAAACAAAATAGAAAAAGGCTAGCGTCGCAGGCGTCGACGTCGGCGAAACGAATCTTGGACAAAAGCTCACCGGACAAAAGCTCACCGGACAAAAGCCCACCGGACAGAAGCTCACCGGACAAAAGCTCACCCATTTTTTCACAGACCCGGACAAAAGCTCACCCATATTTTCACAGACCCGGAAAAAAGCTCACCACGAGAAAATTTCATGTTGGTCTTAACACGAGTGCGGACAACTTAGGTGCATGCGTGCGACACAAAAAGGCAACGATAAATTAAATCTGACAGGCGCATGGTTTGTTGATTTTAATAGAAACAAGTTTATTTATCGATTGGTTAGAAGCGAATGCAGTCCCCCACTAGCTCCAGCAGTCTTGGTAGATCTCGGTGTACATGCAAGCCCTCGCAAATATTTCTAAGACGATTCTGCAGGTGCAGAGTGGTTTTTCGCACCTGCTTTACTGTGGGCTCACCTCTCCGGGCTTGTGTCAATGCCGTGGCAACGAGCGCCTGATTTTGCTGTAGGCATTCAATCAGCCTCAAGACGCTTGGACGGGCGTGGCCGACGAGCTTCTGGAACCCGGTACTCCATCTTTCGCAGGTGTTGTTCATCCGGTCTCTATCTTGAAGAGTGGTGTCGTGCATATTCCACCGTACCGGGGAAACTCCGGTCGTCGTCGGCGCAGAGTCAGGCGAAGGGAAGAATTCGCTTTGGGTGCCGCCGCAGATGAAACAGAAGCATAACGTAAGCGGCCGTTGACATACGTGCAATCAAAATAGTCCAGCAGGTAGCCGATGTCACCGGTAGATTTTTCCCTGATGGGTAGTTCTTGTGGAACAAGCTGTGGTGGAAGGAACGCGAGCCTATCTAAAATCCCGCACAGTTTTCTAAATTGGTCATCTGTCTTGTACTTTTCCAAAAGACCGAACTCCCGTTCTTTCAAAATATTTTTAAAAATTCGCAACTCAATGGTAGATACAAGAGTCAAAGAAAGAATAAAAACACTTAGGGACAAGGACAGACAGCACAGTTCTTTCAACTAGCAACACACATTTACTGATGTCTCCTTCAATATGTACTACCTCCCTCCTAACGTTTGAGACTAAAGAGGAAGACACGGAAAATAATATATTTACATACGCCCGGAAAAAAACCAAAAACACCATTCACCCCAATAGACTAGAAGATAAAGAAATTCAGAAGAATTTCTTTGGGCCTTCCAACAACGATCTCGGAAACCTATTCTTCCATTCTGCAGTTCCCATTCTAAACTGGTAAAACATGGAATCGTTCGGTCTCTCCTGTCATCTTCTCGCGCCAAATCCTGTTCTCACCTTGCAAGCTTAAGCATTGCGAAACAACAAGAACGTCTCCTCAAAGCTGGTTATCCGCAAGGTCTACTGAGCACCATTCTTGTTCAGTTAATTCTAGCCACCCAAAGGCCCCGTGCTCCACGTAGTAAGTCTTCACGTGTTATCTGCATTCCATATGTGCACAACTCGGCGCACAGACTGAAGGGAATAGCAGCGCGCTTCAATACTTCAGTTGTCTTCTCGTGCAAGTTGCGCCTGAAACAACTGTGCAGACGAGTGAACAATAATGAAGCCTTCAAAGGGTGTTCCATCAAACATGCCAACCAGACCGTTCCCTGTGAAGAGGGGTGGTATACTCCATCCCTTTCTCATGTGGTGACCGATACATTGGTCAGACAGGGCGTTGCCTGAACACCCGCCTACGAGAGCACGTCCTCGAGGTCTCCCGTGCTCCGAGCGGCTCTTTTCATCCCATAGTTGCGCATCAACGCCTCTGCACGAACTGTGAAGCCCGGTTCCAGGACACCAGCACGATTGGCAGACACAAGAACAAGCTCGGCCGAGAGATCATCGAAGCATACAAGGGGTGGTGCACGAAATAACCTAATCTCAAAACACCTGTGTCAAAATCCCCGCTGCGAATTCCCCGCGTTACCTCCCCCGTCTTCAAAATCCCCGGCTTTCAAAACCCCCTTTCCTTTATCCCCTTATCAGTTCCCCCTGTTTCCTTCCTCTCCCCCCCCCCCCCAATGTCTGGTTACGGGACGAAGGACAACACGGAAAGCTATCAACACGGGCTAGTTGACCTTAAAAAGCAAGAATTTTAAGAATAAATAAATAAATATTGACAGAACCATTGAACACTGAAGAAGCGCAGCCTAGAGTTGATCTATGCAAAAGAACCTCGAGTATAATTTCTGGGAGCGAAAACATTGCTGTCTAGGTTGTTGAAGTCAAAGAGTTTGACACATTTTCTACTTAAGGAACTTTCCACAGTGAATGTTTCACAGTTGAGATCAAGATGCAGCAGGTGGAGGTCGAATTTTTAAAAACTAAAAAAAGGGAACGACGTTGCAATAGTAGACGGATTCCTATAGTTATTTCAGCGAAAGAATAAATGTGAGAAGACTGCCTGGAGATGCGCCGGATACTGGATATTGAACTGTAAGCAGCGATTCTCACAAAACAAGAAAAATTTATCAAGAAAACACAAGGTAAGCGATTTTTTTAAGATACTGTATGATAGCTGTTTAGCTATCCTGAAAGGCGACTAAATTAATGACGCTAATTTAGCACAAATTGAACATTTCTGCCGCACTAATTGATTTTCATCACGTTCATATGTTTCAGAGCACAACCATCCACCTAATGGACTACAAGTCACCCTCCTCCAGGTGTCCAACGGCGGTCTAGCCCGAAAGCGTCAAAAGAAGTGGGAGAAAGACGAGGCCATCAAGAAGCTCGAGGAGCGTATGTCCAATAGAGAGCTCAGCATTCAAGAGGTCCCGAAGCGGGTGCAGCGATATTTCGGTATATAAGTAGTGGACGTAGCTTCCATGAAAGTGTACGCAAAAACGTGTAAATAAATCTCCTGTAATTTGCAATATTGTAGAGATATGAATTACTGGCACAGAACACAGTGCGGGTTGATTTGAAAATAAGAGCAGAGGTAAACGAGTGCATTAATAAATGCCAAAAAAGTAATGCGCAGAAGATGAAAATAAAGGTTACAAAATAATACTCCTAGTTTTAGTCATAACTGATGAGAAGTTGCGTTTAAATGATCACACATTGAATATTCCGTGCGCCGAAAAGTCTGTGAGCCGACACTGAACATGCATACCGATCCGTGCTCCGCAAGACACGCAACCGAATCGTTCGCAGGTGCATAGGGGGGAAATTGGGCACGGGGTTATTGACACTCGGGACAAACGAGACGGGGATTTTGAAAACGGGGATTTTGACACTCGGGGGAAATGGCACAGGGAATTTGGGAAGGGGGAAATGAAATCGGGAGATTCGTGCTACAACCCATACAAGATAGCCGGTGACGGTCATAACATCGCGGCTCCTTCTCTCGCGTTGTCCAGAGTTGAGATGAACTACCTGAAGCCAGAGCTGGATTAGTCAAAGGGCCCTCTATCTGAATTTGTTAATAGTGTTTCTTTTTACTTTCCTTTTTTTTTCTTCTGAATTTCTTTATCTTCTAGTCTATTGGGGTGAATGGTGTTTTTGGTTTTTTCCGGGCGTATGTAAATATATTATTTTCCGTGTCTTCCTCTTTAGTCTCAAACGTTAGGAGGGAGGTAGTATATATTGAAGGAGACATCAGTAAATGTGTGTTGCTAGTTGAAAGAACTGTGCTGTCTGTCCTTGTCCCTAAGTGTTTTTATTCTTTCTTTGACTCTTGTATTTTCACCAACACGCTCTTTGATCTTTGTCAATGGTAGATGAGGTACAAGTTCTCCTAAAAATGGTCCAATGTCTATCGCGTCCGCACTTTATTTCAGCCCGTGTTTCGCCCGGGTAGAAAAAAAGAAATCAAGGTGAGCTTTTGCCCGGGTCTGTCAAAAAACGGGTGAGCTTTTGTCCGGGTCTGTCAAAAAACGGGTGAGCTTTTGTCCGGTGAGCTTTTGTCCGGTGAGCTTCTGTCCGGTGAGCTTTTGTCCGGTGAGCTTTTGTCCGGTTACCGGCGAAACAGCAGGATCGACCGCTGGGGCGAGACTGACTCCGGACCGACACTCGGAGCACCTTTTGTACCCGCGTGGGTTTCTGGAACATTCGGCGTAGAAAACTCGGCGCGTAGAACATTCGTAACTCGATCAGGCGACAAAATTCTCGAACTTACAAAAATTTTAAATTGAAGGAATAAATAAAAGAGAAGTCCGCTTTCTGGTATCGAACCCGGAGCCTCCGCGCGAGAGTCAAGCGCGGTAACCATTCGGCCACACACTCACTGGGTGACGCGCGTAGCAATATCACTGATAGATGTTACAAAACATTTCTGCGACAACACGAAAAAGGTCCCTTTAGCTATTGGCGAGGAGATCAGACCGTGGCGCCCCAAGCGGTTAACTTTAGAACTAAATTGATGGGGACAACAAATACAATGGATCAGCGCTCAGCTGACTTAACCGAACTCGGCGTCAGTGTTCGGCTGGAGTTCGTGTTCTCCGGTGAGGGGGGGGGAGGGGCTTTTTTGTTACCACTCCGGCCTGCATGAACAATGCAGCATGCACAGTGCCCAGGCCTTGTGTTGGGTAAACACCGAGGTGTGGGGGTGACAAACGGGTCAGAGCGGTTCGCCAATAGTGACATCGCTGAATATCACATCCTGCGGCGCACCTTAGACGCACCTTTAAACTACAATCCATATTCCCTATATGGGAAGTTCACTATAAACGAACTTGGGACACAGATATGAGTGAATGGATAACAAAGAGAGCCCACATAATATCCACGGCAGTGGTCGCACCTTCTTCAAGTAGGTTGCGTTCAGAAAAGCACTCAGCGTTGGGGGACACTTTGTTGGCATTTCGAGAGGTAATCCAGCTCCTAGTTCGTTTCCTGTACTGTTCTCTGCTTATCAATGTTCGGCCGGACTAATAACACAAAGAAAAGAGGAAAAAAAAACAACTCGACGTTTTGCTTTAAGCGAGGGTCAAATATACAAAAAGCAAAACGAAAATGTCTACTTTTTTGTGTGCCCACTTCTCATTTTTTTCTATTTGTTATTTTCTTGACACTCAGTCTGCATTGTTCTCGTATGTCGTTTTCCGGTCTGCTTGCGCCTCAGGGTGGCATCTTTACTTCCGTAAAACCACACCTTTTATTTTAGGATTTTTTTGGGGGGGGGAAACTCTATAGAAACAAAAGGCGCCTTGGGAAGGCGAGGGGAGAACCTTCATTGTACAAACTTTGGGCTGAAACATGAGTCACAGTCGGCAAAAAAGCGATATTTTCACGAGCTCAGTTAAAGTCACCGTAGCTAATCGGAGCTAACAACAGGATTCGGTTGCTCGAAAGAATGTTCACGTTTGCTCGTGCCACACCCATGCCACTTCATACCGAAAAACTCGGAAAATGGCGGAATGTCGAAAATGTATTTAAGATTTAAGATAATGTGTGCAAGATACTCGGAATTGTAATTAAAATAGAGTATTAAATACTCTCTATCAAAGGTATTTGCGAGATACCAAGATACTCCAAAAAGTATTTAAGATACAGTATCTTGAGTAGAGTATTTGAGATAGGCACAAGTCTGCGTGGCTGTGAAGCGGCGCGCTGTGGCGTGCGGAGCAGAGAGGATATTGGCGACTCCGGCGAAATCGACGCCGCGTAGCGGCAACGCCGAGAAGCTCAGGAGAGGGGGTCGTTTCGACTCTGTCGCCTGCTATCGCTGCTTGGTTCTTGCAGACAGCATAGAAACAGACATCGTTTCCAGTAATTATTTTCAAACTTCCGCCGTGTCATTCCTACGCACTGACTAGAACAGGGGTGTCTAGGCTGACCTGGCCTAAGAGCCGCAAGCAAAACCACGAAACTTCTAAGACCCGCAAAGGGGGAGGGGGGGGGTAGGAGAGGGAGCCGCGAGCCGTACTTTAACACGCGAAGAGCCGCATGCGGCTCGCGAGCCGCAGCTTGGCCCTTGGACTAGAAGAAGGTTTCTACCGTAGAAAAATCGCTTTGCTTTCAGAAGACAACACGCCAAGTACTTCGCAGAAGGAAGCCGCCTTCGGAGATGACGATCGCTTTACGGCATACGTGTTGGTATTGCTTAATAGCATCCTACGGCTCGTACAAGTACTTCTAGTTGCCTTCATCGGGCTTATATAACTGTAAGGAAAAATAAATTGTTTCTTAACGTCGGGTTCACCGTTAATCAAGTAGTTAACAATCCATTTTTTTGTCAAAGCATAAAGTTTCGATCAGAACTTCATGCTTTCACCAAGATAGCAATGGGACCCGAAACTGTTCAAAAGCGAGAGCAGACGCTCTTGAAGCGGTGGCGCTGGGAGCATTACGCTCGATTTGCTCCGCAGTGTGTGCCACTGGGATCAATCACGTTACCGATCGCTCACGGAGGCCGACCGCTCGACGACCGCTGGCCCGGAGCGCTCGGCTTTTGCCAGGGGAAGGGGCTATTAGTTTCTCCTCGCGATATCACGGGCTGTCGACAGGTGGCGCCGCTATGGGTTCGGCGCTAA
This sequence comes from Ixodes ricinus, assembly GCA_037355805.1. Lineage (NCBI taxonomy): Eukaryota > Metazoa > Arthropoda > Arachnida > Ixodida > Ixodidae > Ixodes > Ixodes ricinus. The sequence goes on along the minus strand of JAZHYW010013640.1, from coordinate 17,734 downwards.
AGTCCCTTGATACCTCTTTTACAAGTAACGACAACCAATACAAATGACAAAGCACATTCCGCTGGAAGCAAATGGCGGCTTTCAGTTCAAACCTCTGCTGCGCGCCGCCATTCGCTTCCTAAAACGTGCTCCGTCACGCAGTCGGCGCTTCAAAGAATGTCGCTACTTGTAGGAAGCTCTTATCTAGGGACTTTATTCGGCGCTAGGGTGCCTCGATAAACGCGCCTGACATCGAGGCACCCTATTCGGCGCATGTTCGACGCAGAGCCTTTTATACTTTATCCGTACTTTGCGCAAACCTCGAAGTACGGACGTCCTGATCAAGAAGATTGCTGCGGCTTCAGCTGGTATTGATTTCCCCAGCTGCCACGGAGCAAAACAAAACCTCACCAGGAGGTTTGTGGTACTCAGGATTCGAATCTATTTGAAGGAAGAGAGTCGGCTACAAAGAGCGAAGGAAAAGGCTAAGCTTGCTTCGCGGAAGTTGGCAAGCGCGTCAACGTCAAAGAAGTAATTTTGAAGCGTAGGGAAGTGGATCTTTGTCTGATTGCATATGTTGAGTTTCTTTTTTTTAATATATGAGTTAAATGCAGAAACGGAAACTACATAATTTTTTTTTCTGAAATTGAGTAAATCTGGGTTACCATTGCTTATAAAAGCTATCGAAGATAGATCGATCATTTTATGTGACTTGACCAGTGAACAGGCGGTTGTGGTACAGAGTTCAAGGCTTGATAAACAACCGATCGTCACATGTACTCCCTTCCCTGTATTGTGTTTGTTTCTTTTCTTCGTATGATGCATTGGTTTATAGCCGTGAGAGTTATGTCTGTTCCTTTTCTCTATATAATTATATTTGTAACCACAGTTGTTGTACTATGTTAAGTAATTTGTTTCTTTTCTGTATAATGTATTGGGTTTTAACAACGACTGTTGTATCATCTGAAGTAAAATTCCCCGCGAATCTATGATTGAAATGTCATTTTTTTAAATCATGTATATGTATGAAAATGCATTTCTTTGGAATCATCATTGATTCGTGAGCCATATCCACAACTTACCTCCGAATGTTTCTTTTATATATTTAGCTTTTAACCACAGTTGTTGCACTATCTGAAGTAATTTGTTTCTCTTCTCTGTATAACGTATTGGTTTTTAACCAGGACCGTTGTAATATATGAGGTATTTAAATTCCCTGTCAATCTATGACTGAAATGTTTTTTTTAAAGTCATGTATATGTATTAAAGGGGTACGGAAACAAAAATCGAAATATTCAAATTTCATTCGGAAATGGGTCAAGCATGACGGATAATAACCGTAATTCATAATCGCACGTTTGTATTTTGAACGATTGGCTATATTTTTCGTTCCAAACGGTGCACTCGAGCGAGCGCTCGAAGAGAAGCGAACGGAGGGCGCGATGCGTCATGGGATATCCGGCGCAAACAAAAACAACCAAAAAGACTCCCCGCATCCGTGACGTGGCAAGACAGGCTTGGTTATGAGCTTTGCCGTTGGTGGCGTTGTCAGCGCTGTAGTGGTGTCAATACCGTCAGCGCGTTACAACCGAGCCGTTGGAAGTGCCCGCGGGGTGGCGGGCGTTTCACCTGTCGTGTGAGCGGCTTCGAAGTGTACAGCAAAGTCACACGAGCAACCCCGCGACGTGCCTCAACGAGTCCATCATGGCGTCTGGTTGACTTTCGCGCTTTCGCATTCTTGGATGGAACAGCGCGGATGAACAGTCACACTCACATGCACACAAGAAGCAAACAGACTCGCAGCGCTGACTTTCAACTCAGTTCTATATTTCTTCTTCCTCAAATCTCCAACTTTTTCACCTTTGCCGTTAATGAGAATAATTTAAATTTTTACACACCAGAGACCAAATAGCCAATACACATTAAAAATAACTAATAATTAAATAAATCATGCAAAGTATTATTATTAGTATTATTAGTATTATTTTCTTTAGTTGTCTTTGCATGATTTATTTAATTATTAGTTATTTTTAATGTATATTGGCTATTTGGTCTCTGGTGTGTAAAAATTTAAATTGTTCTCATTAACGGCAAAGGTGAAGAAGTTGAAGATTTGAGGAAGAAGAAATATAGAACTGAGATGAAAGTCAGCGCTGCGAGTCTGTTTGCTTCTTGTGTGCATGTGAGTGTGACTGTTCATCCGCGCTGTTCCATCCAAGCATGAATTACCAACTTGCCCAAGCATCCACATTATCAAGCTTTCGCATTCATTCGAAAAGGGGCAAACACGTTCAGGCCGAGGTGACTTTAAACAGTTGAGCGTATACTTCCAAAGAGCGGCGCTGCTCCAGAGGAATCTGCTACGTCACGACTACGTAGCAGATTTCACAACGTTGCTAGACTACCTCCCAAATAGGCTCCGCATGCATCCACCAGGTGCACATTGGAAGATCGTTTATTTAGCTTTAAAATTAGTTTTCTTGTGCCTTTCAACGGAAGACTGGTGTTTTTGAGGTTAGGGTGCAACATGCAACACATTCAAGCAAGAAAATGAGCGCTGAAATTTCGTTTCCCTACCCCTTTAAATTGTATTTCTCTGGGATCATCATAGGTACCTGAGCCATCCCCATAACTTACCTTCGAATGTTTATTTTCTTATAGAGTATATGCACATACCTTAAGCTTGGTTTCTCTTCGTTTCTCGAGAGCAGCAATGGCGTTGTGCACTCACTGCTTTTGAATGCGCCTCTAACCAGCGCTGGATCGTACAGCGAAAGCACGTTTCAAGTCACGATCTCGCGCTGCAGCGTTTGCTGCCTTGTCAGCTTCTCTGTGAGAATTATTCTGCAAATGTTGTGCAATGCTGTCAAATATAAACTTGAAAGACTGCAGTCGCCTAGAAGAAGCACGGCGGAAAATCACGATCGGTCCGCCGTATTCCGCACAACGGTGCAGAAACCTTGTGATGAAGTAAACAGTCGGGGAGCGGTCCAGACAATCAAACTTGCCCAAAAATGCGCACTAGGCCGTTGAACTGTGTCGGACGTCAGGCGTTTTTGAGTGATTCCCCGTTTATAAATGAGCGCCGTTCGTAAATGGACGGTTTGTTTTATGGTTTCTTTGCTAATGCTTACATGAATAAAGTACCGAATCACAAAATGCTTGTTTTCCGACTCGCCGGGAGGCACAATGATGGCGGAAGCGGAGCCCGCTGAATCCGCTAAACCTAGCGGGCCGTAAACCCCTCCCACCCGCCGAACTCTCCCAGTATAAAAGGCTCTAATGCGAGGCTGTTCGGCGCAGATTTGTTTTTTCTTTTTCCCGGAGTTTTTTTTTTTATTCTATTCGCTTTCGTTTTTTGTTGGGGGGAAGATGGGCGAGGATGTTCTAATAAGTGAGTTGGTACAGCCTACCTTTACTTAATTTTGTTAACACGCGGTCGGTTTTTTTTTCCAAAGTAAAAAAAAAAAAAAAGGCGCAAGGCAGACAGGGACGATAGAAAAAATTGACTGCATCTCCACGTGTTGAATGATGTTGATTGGGGCGAAGCTCTGGTGGTGCTTGTCTGCGTAGACGCTGAGTCGCAGCATGCGGAGCCTTTCGTTCGTTTTCATCCGTGTCAGAAAGAGAATGTGTGGTATGGAACGTGGTTATATACGCATTTGAGCATTTGACCGCAGCGCCCTCTCGTCTATAAACGTTGAGCCAATGCATGCAAAGTTTAACGCGATTATATACGCACTTGACCGCAGCGCCTTCTCCTGTATAGACGTTGAGCGGCTACATGCAACGTTTCATCCATGACATCCCCAGCTCTTGAGTTACTACCACATCTGAGAGCCCCCTACTCGTCCCGGAGTCGTGGCCGAGTAGGGAGACCCCAATGGATTAGAAATCCATTGGGGTCTCCCCTCACAGGCTCGAATCCTGTCGACAGCGTAAACAATTTTTTTTTCATTTTATTATCCTTGTTTTTTTGCTTTACACGAGCACGTGCTCACGTGCTCGTGAGCACGTGAGCTCACGAGCAGGAGCACGAGCACCGGACGCCGGACGCTCGGACACCGGACGGACATACGGACATGGCTAGCCCCTATAGAGGCTAGGAGCTTCGAGCCTAAAAAAAAAAAAAAAAGGTGCAGAACTTAACGGTGATGTTTTGCTGCTCCTTTGTGCACATGCGTCGCCACCGATATGACCTCATAGGGACCGCCAAATGGGGCCGCCGATGTCCGCGTCTATGCCTCGCCCTTCCGTCGCGTCCAAACGCATGGGACCTTTCGCTCTAGATTTTATGTTGACTCTATGATCTTTACAGAAAAGCTTCGTACCGTAACTACGGTTTTATGGACTGAACTTCGTGTCAGGTGAAGAACCTTTTTGCGATTGACTAGGACAAGAAAATAAATTGAAATGTGGTTATACAAAGATGGCTTTATACTTTACAGCACTACTGCTGTCACAATAAGATGCCGAATGCCTCCAACATGGCGCCAAGGCACTGATAGCAGACGAAAATGTTGGTTTTGATTTACAGTTTAGCCGGAACTAACGTCAGCTGCAACAAACCTATTCGCGTCTCCAGCTCGTTGCTCGCCCTCCCACGGTGGAAACGGGAAGCGCTCTAGTGAGGGTCCCAATAATAATTGGGGTTGTGTGAATATTTATACTGCGAGTCGCTGGTCAGCCATTTTAAAGTTGCAACGAGTCACTCGCTGTAGATGAGCAATTTAGCCAGTGCAGTACAACCGCTAGCCTGGGGTCTTTAACGTGCACCACGCAGTATAGTGATACACGACCGCACGCCGCTACGATGCTCATCCAGATCGAAACGGGCAGGGGTGGGGATTGGACCCAGGATCCCTGGGTTCTGCAGCGCGAGCTTTCGCTCCACGTGCTCCGAGCTGGTGTGCGCTAGCCCACTCGGCCACCGATCCCCTGAGGGTCCCCCGATTCTCCTGTTCAGCGGGCACAGCGGAACTGCGCGCGATCATGGCTCGAGAAATGTCATTTCCGAACGCAAACAACACTCTTTACTATACCTAACGTATAGAGCTGCAGCCGGTATGGAATTGCAGCTTACCAGAGAGTTTTAGTATTGCGTATAAAGAAGCAAACGAAAGCGTTGTGCGTTTGCGTTATAGTTGCGTGCCCCACGTTGTGCGTGCGCCTCATCGCCATGCGCCAATCCAAGACCGCAATTTTGGGCTCCGCGCACGCGCTAACCCAAACACACAGCGCTTTCGTTCGCTCGTATACGCAATACTAAAACTCAATACTGTTTTACCGGATTCCAACACCAACGCAACGTGTTACAGTGAGCAGACGTGCAAGCACGTAGGCGTTTTTTGAACTGGAAAGGCTGAAATTGGCAAAACGACGGCGCGTAAAAATGAAAGTAACTAAATGTTATGAAAAGATTAATAACTAAAACAAAAATCTATTTTTCATTTTTTTTTTTTTGCATTTGGTCGGGAAGGATATTGCCGGCGACTTTGGAAGTTTGGGCGATTGTCAAAAATCGCGGCTTTGATAGCACCGTATGCTTTACCCACAATTAACAATTATTTTAATTTTACATGGATTTTTCACATTAGCGAAAATGTTTTGAATGATTTCAGACTATTTTTATTTTATAACTTGGCAATTAAAAATACTGCATTTGGCACCAGTGATGATAATTAGCACACGTTTGATTGTCAAAATTGTTCGCGCGTTTAAAAATAGATCATAAGCAACAAATTATATTAGAGTTCGAAAAATTGCGCATTAAAATATCAGAATTTTATTATTATTATTATTAATACAAATCACGGCAATGTATGCCCCAAATTAACGTCACGATCACAATAATACGCCATTTAACCATAATAGTCTTTCCAGAAAGGTATCATTTCTGGTTCTTCCTTTTAGCATATAAAAAACTTTGACATAGTTATCAAGATAGACAGTCAAACACTGGATGCAATATAAAGTCCTATGCTTCACGCGTTGCTATAAAAACACACACACAATTCAGCTGTCTGAATCGGATTCCGTCTTAGGGTTGTTGCAGTGAGAAGAACGTTTATTAATTTATACGTTTTGTTGACATGTTGTAAAAATTTGATTTATTTTGTTATTCTTGTGCTAGGATAATGTTAAAGCAATTAATCATCTAGATACCTAAAACCCATTAATAAACCCGCTGTTCATTATTTCACATGGCATTCTGATTTTTTTTTCAACAACTACAATATTTTATGTTATCTCTAAGGTGTGCCAAAGACCCTGTCTTTAAAGGGACACTGAAATCTCCAAAATATCTTGAAGTGCCTGACTCGAACATGTATGTCACAAAATAAAGTTTCCGCGAACAACTTTTTTAACTAAATAATTACGATGTTAGACACATCTTGAGTTATGAAAGAATTCGAATTAAGATATATATGGAGAAATTAAATCCAAAATAAGGTTAGTTTCGGTTTCGCTCCAGAATTAAAACGTGCTTCCTGGAGTAAGTATTACGCTAAACACAATTCTTGCTTTACAGGATAAAGCTTTGACATGCGCTCATAACACCCTAGCTTCCTCGTATTATCAGAAATTATGTTGATCAGTGAAGCCAACACACTCGACAGGCTCAGCAGCAGCAGCAGCGCATTTTCAATATGGCCGTTATAGTGAGGGTCTCACTATAACGGCCATTTTGGAAAACGAGTGGCGCCACCTATCAGTTAGTTGAAATCGCGGATACTTACAGCAAAAAAAAAATTAGTTTAAAGAGGTAGAAGTGCTAACAAGAAGCGCTACTGGCAACTGAATTTTATTTGGAAAACACGAACATATTTGCACACCAGTGCCAGGGGAGGGTGGGGGGGGGGGAAGGTTCAAGTATGGTGCCTGGATCGCGTCTCCGACTGGTGTGTTTAGCGTCCTATCCCGCCCATACATCAAAAGTGGTCCCCAAGTGGCAACAAATGACGTCACAGAAGCCGGAGTGTCATGCTGTTGACTGTCGCGATCCTGGCGGGTGGTCGCAGAAATGCTGGCGAAAAGCACGAGCGAACGCGAGTGTCGCTGTCGTCACCACGTCCCAGGCGTCCCAACTTCCGGCTGCTGTAGCTTCCGTGGACTGTCACAGTGGAGAGCGACCTGCAGCAGAACAGGCGTCTGCCACACACACCACAACTGTTAGGACGCCGCCAGGATCGCGACCGGCGACAGCATGACACTTTTATGACGTCATCAGGCGGAAATCGAGGGACCACTTTTTTGGCCGCGGTAAACACACCAGTCGGAGACGCGTTCCAGGCACCATAGTTCAAGGGTCGGAACGGTCGAAACACCCCGAAATTTCATGGTCCTCCTTTTAGAGCGCAGCTCTTAGGCGCGCTCCGGCTTGAGCAGCGTCGCCGTCGCCGTCGCCTTCGGCGTAACCGCGCGGTGCATGATGGGTAAATTTCCCGCCAAATTTAGCGGAAAATTTTCCCCGCTAAATCTAGCGAGAAATTTCCCCCGCTAAATCCAGCGGAAAATTTTCCCCGCTAGCGGAAAAATTTTCCCGCTAAATTCAGCGTAAAATTTTCCCCGCGAAATCTAGCGGAAAATTTTCCCCGCTAAATCTAGCGGAAAATTTTCCCCGCTAAATTTAGCACGAGGAGGGGGGATTTTCCCCGCTAAATTTAGCGGGGAAAATTCCCCCTCCTCGTGGTCACGTGACCCCCCCCCTCCCCGAGGTCACGTGACCCCCCCCCAGTGCCTTCCCCCTCCTCCTCCTCAAGAGCTGCGCTCTAATTTGGCATTACAGGGAGTTGTAAACGGCTTTCATTTTTTACCCCTTTCCCCTTTCCGATGTCAGAATTTTTTTTTTGTGTGTGTTTCGTTGCGTTTTTAGCAGACGGCGTCTTTAGCAAACAAGGAACTGCAGTTCCTTGTTGTTACCGCGCCTGTTTTTAATGCGAATATTAATGCGAATAGCATTTTAATGCGAATAGCATTCTTTGGATACTTCACGCACTTTTCGTCTATCTATCTATCTATCTATCTATCTATCTATCTGGCTATCTAACCTCTTACGCCGCGGGTCGATAAATAAATAAAAAACCGGCGCCGGCTGGGATTCGAACCGTTGACCCTTTGATCAGCAGGCAGACGCGCTAACCACAGAGCTATGAAGGCAGTCATTCGGCGCACTCTAAACGGTTGTTTATATCTTTACCATAGGACGCGCTTTACAGCGCTGTCCACTACCGGTGCGCGCGCGTTCCATGCACGAGGCTCATTCCGCTCTCGTGAGGCTGAGCACGGCCGCTAGCTCACCCTCTCCCGCGCTCGGGAGAGGGTGATGTAGCGGCCGTGCTCAGCCTCACGAGAGCGGAATGAGCCCTCGTGCATGGAACGCGCGCGCACCGGTAGCTGTGACAGCGCTGTAAGCGCGTCCTATGGTAAAGATATAAACAACCGTTTAGAGTACCGTTGGTTGAGACTAGCTGAGACGCCAGAAAGTCTGGTCGGTACCATTTTGAGTGTTTGTGCGTATGGCGCGTGCTTTGCTCGCCTTCCTAAGTGACACAAACGCACGTGCTGGGCTGCGGAGATCGTGCGCAGGGCTGTGAAAGTGTCAACAAATTTAGAATCGCCTCAAGAGTGGGCTGGCGTATCTAGAGTGTGCCGGCCACCTGACGAACGCGCATAACTCCGCACCGTTTGATGCTATTCGCATTAACGTAGATAATCATTCCCAAAGGATGGGTTCTGCTGATTTTTGTTTCTGTGACTGTCGCCGCCCGCGGAAGGCGCGCCGCTTTTGAGTCGAAAAGATTGTCTGCTAAAGTCGTCGGCTCTCGGCGCTGTATGCTCGTTCGTTGGCGGCAGTTGGCGTCGCGACCGCTTGCACCATCTCTTGTCTCCCATGCGAATCGGCGCCGTATTGTTTGAAGACCGGTGGCTTCGCTGCGTTTCCATAGGAGCTAAGCCTTTTTAATGCGAATAGCATTCTTTGGATACTTCACGCACTTTTCGTCTATGTATCTATCTATCTATCTACCTGGCTATCTAACCTCTTACGCCGCGGGTCGATAAATAAATAAAAAAGACCGGCGCCGGCTGGGATTCGAACCGTTGACCCTTTGATCAGCAGGCAGACGCGCTAACCACAGAGCTATGAAGGCAGTTTTTTATTTTTTCTTTATTGCATGGAAGCATAGACGGTGGGCACATGGGTCACAGTTGCAGTTTTGAAACGAGAGTGCACTGAGATCATACAAGCTTATTCAGATACATTTTCACCAACACTTTTACAATTCAGACAAATTTGCATACCTCCTCGGGTGCGCAGTGCTGACTCGGCTGCATCAGAAATCAGGAAACAAAAGGCACTTTTCAAGTCGCCAGTACCATTTTGGCTTTTCCCCGAGTTCATCAAGGGCACTTTTTACGTGGTTGCATGTTTCGATAAAATTTGATTTGGTAGTCCTTGGTGGTTCAGCGTTTCTGTCTATCATGCGAGTCTTCCAGAGACTATGCATACCAAGCAAAATAAAAAAATCAGAAGGAAATGTTTCTGGATCTTCCACAGGAAGAAAACGAATAGAGTATGCGTTGATATACAAGTCCTTTTTTATAGTCCTTTGAAGAACATCCCAGAAAAGGTATGCATCTGTGCAAAAAATAAAGCAATGCTCAATAGTCTCTGGTGTGTTGCATAAACGACAGTTGACCGACCACGGTACAAAAATTCCTTTGTCACGTAGCCATGGCTTTACGGGAAGCGTGTTTGTATGAAGCTTAAAGAAAAATGTTTTTGCAGTTGGGGGAACACGCATTCTGCGAACTCGTTTTAAAACATCTTGGTCTGTACTATTTGGGTAGTTGCTGCGATATAAAGGGTCTGGAAATAGCGAATCTATTAGGTTATGGTAGAGCTCTTTTCTGGAAACAGTAAATAAATACTCCAAGGAAAATCGCACTTTCAAAAACTCAAAAGCTTCCACGACTTCTTTGAGGAAGCCAAAAGGTCGAGGCATTGCCACATGGTCGGATGAAACAACGAAGTCAGGGAGGAGATCCATCAAGTGAGTTTGGAGGAAGGTCCTAATGAACGGGTGGGAAGACGTTCTGAGGAACATGAAACGTGAGACAATCTTCCGCACAAATAGGTGGGTTAAGCCTAGTCCTCCCGCTTCGATAGACCGAAACAGATTGTCGCGCCGCATTGGCTCCCATGAAGAGGCCCATATGAAGGTCGCAAATATCCTATGGAAACGTTGAAGGTGTCCTCGAGCACAGTGAATTACCTGAAGCACGTACCACAGTTTGGCGACTAGGAAAATGTTACATGCAGTGGCTCGGCCAAACACCGAAAGATGATTAGGCTTCAGCATGTCCGCTCGGCGCTTAAGTTTTGTGACACTTTCTGTCCAGTAGCGTGAGCTATTTCGAACACCTTCTAGAGGCGCGCCAAGGTAAGTAGTTGGCACGCCAGACCATGCCATTCCTGCATAATCCGAGGGCGTTGTCCCCCAAGTCCCATACCAAAGTCCACAGCACTTGGAGGTATTTACCAGCGCTCCAGCTGCCTTACAAAATTGCTGGGTTAATTGTAATGCAGCGTCGATACTTTGCTTATCAACACAGAAAAAAGCTACATCATCGGCATAAGCCAGAACTTTCACTTCATGGGATAACAATTTATAACCTTTTACGTCTGTACTTTTCAGTATACTTAGGCACAGAGGTTCCAAATATAGTGCAAACAGAAGGGGAGACAGGGGACATCCTTGTTTTACAGATGAATGAAGGTGAATTGGTGTGGAAAGAGCACCGTTTACTATTAAACGAGTTAATGCTTCGGAATAACATATTTTTATACCGTTAAGGAGGACCTTTCCTACGTTTATGTGTTCTAAAAGAGCAAACAAAAAGAAATGGCTAACGCGGTCAAAAGCTTTCGCTAGGTCAATTTGAAGCATGGCCACTTGATCTTGTAAACTGTCGCAGCAATGAAGAACAGATCGCGCTACGTGAATGTTAGTCTGGATTGTGCGGCCTTTAATACCGCATGTTTGATGAGCTCCAACCACTCTTGAAATGGCACATTGTAAGCGTTTAGTAAGAACTTTGGCAAATATTTTGTAATCAACATTGCAGAGCGCTATTGGGCGGTACCCTTCAACAGTCCTTAACTTCTCAAAATCGGAGCTTTTTGGTATTAACACGGTGTGACTCTGGTAAAACGAAGGAGGTAACCTGCCATGTTGAAGTGAAGCTGTAAAACGTTCAAGGAGGAATGGACATATCATGTCTATATGTTGCTTATAAAATTCTGCTGAAAGGCCATCTGGTCCAGGTGTTTTCGAGCTAGGAAGGGACCCCACGGCCTGGCATATCTCCTTGAGAGAAAACGGTCTAGTAAATAATTCTGAGTCCTCGTCACTCAAGCTGGGCAGGAGTGAAACGAGAGGCCTATACTCTTCGTTTGATGGGGGAAACCTGACCAAATAAGGTTTGGTAATGCTGTGTGAATGTGGTCATAATGCTATCGGTATTTCTTGAGTAAGTGCCATTACATAGCAACTCCGGAATTTCTTTCGCTAAGGCATGTCTGCGCTCGTCCTCTAAAGTCTTTTTAGTAGGTTGTTCGGCCGATACAAGGCGTTGACATCTTGATCGCACGGCCGCTCCTCGGTAACGCTGAAGCTCGTGGCAAGGAGCTCAGATTTCAGAAAGCAAATTTCCTCATGAAAACTACCTGGTTTTTCGCATTCCAACTCATACAGTTCGTGAAGGCTATGTGTAAGTGCACGCCTGTCAGCTTTCTCGTGATATGCCTGAATACACGCACACTCAATTGCGATGTTTTTAGCTTCTTGCTTAAAACTATCCCACTGTGCAAAAATGGAAAGATCGGTATTACTACGAATGGCCATAAAACAGGTAATTAGTCGCTCATTAAAGTCATTGTTTTTAAGAAGATTGTTGTTTAACTTCCACAGGGCCCATTTGGGTCTAGACATTTGTTTACGTTTCTCACCTAGCCTGACAGTTACAACACAATGGTCAGAGAAGGATACCGGCGTTACCAAATATTCAAATGTGTGTTCCAAAAGACAACTAGACACGTATATTCTATCAAGGCGTGCATGGCCAGAACTTTGCAAGTGCGTGAAGCGATTGATGGACGTTCGAGAGGCACCGACGTCACTTAGGCAGTGTTGGCGCACAAGATTCTCGAGAGCAATACTACTGTTGTCGCGTCTCAGACTGATCGTCGAGCGGTCGTGGGCTTCGCATACACAGTTAAAGTCGCCAAACAGAACAATACATTTGTCGGTGTCAAGAAAAGCATCTAAATTTTGGAAAAATGAAAGTCGACTAGAAGAGTCATTATAGGCATAAACGCAAATCAGCCGCCAGTGAATTCCCTCTAAGTATATGTCACAACATATAAAACGACCTTCAGTGTCAACCGTGTACGAGAGCGAGGTGTAGTTTAAGGTGCAACCCCACCCTTGGTTAGTGTGATTCTGAACCAACAGATGGCGGTGGGATCGCCATCCAGGCATGTACATCAAAGCGAGAAATCGTGTGTGGTGGCGCTTCGATACAGTGGGGTATTTTTCTATATCCTGAATTTGACATCCCTGGTCCCTTGCTTGTTTTTCTCTGCACGAGCTTTCTTTGGAACGCGCACGGCTGCGCCAGTTCTCGTGCAAGGGGGCCAGTTGCCTACGCTCCGAGCTCACGTCTCCAGCAAATGTGGGTAGAACTAGGTAGAACAAAAGGCGAAAATCGTCCTTAGCCGAACGGCGAGGCACATGCACAACAAAATCACCGACGCGTTGAAAAATATAAAATTGCCTGTGCGCCGTTATCGGAGATTTCAGAGGCCAATTACACATATTTCAATGTGATCAGATTCATATTGTCACGAATGAAGGTGACGAGAGGACGAACAGTGAACTGAAAAATAAAGGTTTAATCGGCGAACTTGTGCCAAACAGAATAAGTAAAGAGAAAGAGCGTCGAAGCAGCAGAAAAGCAACCGGCGATTCGGCAGCGTACAGAGAGCGAGAGCGAGAGTGACTCGACAAGGTCGCGGGCAGCTGCTTATCTACAGTGCGTCACTATCTCGAAAGTTCGTCAAAAAGGTTCGAGCGTCGCGCGCTCGGGGCGAGGATGAACTGGCACTTTCGAGAACAAGAAAGCAGGGCAAAAGTTACGTCTGGTGCAAGAATGAACGCGAATCTTCTACAAGTCCGTGACCGAGCGTTGGTTTCTCGGCTCTGCGGGTGGCAATATGACGGGCCGGCCCTTTTTTCGCGCAGGTGTTTGGCTCTTTGTGGATGGAAAACGTAATGACGTGATAGACTTGGGTTTCCAAAATTCTAGCTTGAGGAATTAACTACCTAAAAAATCAAAACAAATGAACTATTTTTCTGGCGGTCTGGTGTCTCATTTAGGTAGCTGGGTGTTTATTATGTCCAAAACCACGAGACTGGAAAACACAAAAAATGACACTCTGGTTTTGATGTTGAGTTTGGTAAACCCAAAGTAGGACTGGTGCGGGAGTCATAATAAAAAAAAAATGCCGAAGTTAACAATTAACTTAGAGCAATAAATGATAAGAATTAGTTTTAATACGAATCCAGTGATAAATGCAATGAATGGCCAGGCAAATATTCTGGGTCTGTGGATAGCTTTTGCACATAGTTTAAACAATGTACAGAGTGTCACAAAAAGAAATTACATTTGTTTTTTACCGCAAGAATAAATTGGGTATCGCCGAACGCTCATTCTCCGCCCAAAATGTAGCGCTAGAGGTCACAAACAGATGTCAAAGTTTTAGCCCAATCCGATACCTTATTCGAAATTTATAAGTGATTTTCTGAAAAGTTCAATGGGAAAATGGCGGCCGACGGGGTTTTCGAATACATGAAACCCACCAGAAACCGGAAACGGGCAAAAATGGGCTCCATTTTCCCATTGAAATTTTCAGGAAACCACTTATAACTTTTGAATAAGTTGTCCGTTCGGGATGAAACTTTGGCATATGGTTGTGACCTCGCGCTACCTTTGGGCGGAGAGACAGCGTTAGGCGATGCGTAGTTTATTTTTACGGTAAAAAAAGAACCCTGTATATTTTTTTGTGACATCCTGTACCAGTTTTAATTTGGTGATTTATGCGCGCAAGTAGTGGTGTGCATAAATAAAAAAAGATGCAAACGGATGGAGTTTGACGTTGTATAAAATATAGTGTAAGCACGCACATGGTACGCTGATGAAGAATGAAACATTTTACACTAGCGTTGAGCGTATCGAAAGTTAAGGGTGCATCAAAAGCTAAAGCTTGTACACATATATACTGCTCAGGCCGTTATTTTTGAATGCTCATAGTACTCTATTGCCCTCAGATATGGTGTAAGCTGTCCCCTGTTTGCTTACAACAAAAAGAAGGAAACATTCTAACTCTGGGTTGATAGAAAAACTTCACCTGTCAATCATCTCGGCGCCGACTATGAGTATTCACTGCCTGCCAACGGTCGCGTACTTAGAACGAGATTTTCCCACGTGATTTCATAATCGCAATTGTTCTTGACAAATAACAATGTTTACTGAGGCAAGCGGTCACATGTGAAACCTAGAATATTTTGTATTGATTGTGGCACACGTGGCAAGTTGCATATGTTTTTTTACAATCCGCGAAATAGAATTCTCCTGGGTTACCTTGGTCTATAATGCATGTAACACACAAAAGAGCACGAAATGAATCGCAGTGGGAAACGAAAACAATATGATAAACAAGCGTGTAATCACGCGAAAACTGAGGGCATTGCACATATACAGAAGGTAAGCTTTGTTTCACTATACTTTGTCTCATCCTACGATGGACTAAAGGCCAAAGCCACGGGCCGCCAGGTCCAATCACGTTACACGCTAAACTATGACATGCTTAACATTGAATATTGGTGGACGAATAATGCTCCGAACCAAAAAGCGCTGCATCATTTCTATAGCTTCGACACTGCAAAGAGTCTGTATGTCGTGGCTTTCTTTGCGATGTAAAATTGATGAGTCACTCAGTGCTGTTCAGTTCGAACCACTGTCCACCCATACACATTAGTGATCTATAGACAGAGGCACCGACACGTGCATCGAAGCGAAATACCACGCAATCTCTAATTGGCTTGTGATTGGATCTGGTGACCCGTAGCTTTTACCTTTAGTCCATCATGGGGTGACACGAAGTATAAGTACATTACCAGTAATGTATTTGGTTTATCGTGCGAGCGAAGCGGAACATACAAGTGCGAGCATACTGCCCTGCACTACACTTCCAGTGAACAAGCGCACCATCCAAAGCATCGAGCTCGCTTTTATAGCTTTTGGTGCGCTCAAAACTTTGAAAACACAATTATAATCAATTCTAGTATTTCAATTATTTTTATTATGTGCGATTTTGTCTTTTGCGTTCACGTGCCATTTTCTTAGTTATGTAATATTTTTTCCAGAAGTCCGACATCTATAGTCTGTTTCATCACATGTGAGAGCCACATAATCAAAGATGTAGACAAAAAAAAAAAGAAAAAAAGAACGAGACACGCGAACACACATTAAAAATGCAATGTAACGGCGCATTCAAAATTAGTCGTTAGTTTTTTAGAGAGCAGCAGTTTCGTAGGGCGACATTGTTACCCGTTGACGATTACAAAAAGTGCAGTACAACTGTTAGCTCGGGATCTTTAAAGGGCGATGCAACAATTTTTGTCACTTCGCGCCAAATACTGCTTAAAACGGATCCTGACGTTAATGACCTATGAAACGCACGTTCGTTTTTCATCCCCGCAGGACGAGTCCCAGAAAAAAATTCAAGAAAAACGAGCAGTGTTCACTCCCTCAACTCGCTGCCAGAACAAGGGGCCACGTGATCGGACCGATTATATGTCGCCAACGTTGATCAGAGCCACGCGCGGGGGTTGGCAAAGCACAGGACACGCGCTGGAGTTCCAGACATTGTTACGGCCAGCTATTGTCGTCACTGTAGCGATTGAGACGGGCCACTTCCAGAATGGTTCTCGAGCTAGTAATTATCACGAGCCCAAATAAGAGTGCCCACGCAATGCTCGGGTCCAATCTATGAACAGCACCCTTCAAATATCGTCATGTGCGGTGTACTGCGATCCCCACTCTACGTCATCAAAGTTTGTAAACGAGAGATTAGAATGAAAATGATCGGTTTTGACCTGCTCATTGCACCGCAACACAAGGAGTTTCTTGGTCAGTGGCGTTGTGTTTGAGTATCCTTGACTCCCAGTGTGTGCCAGTAAGCTCGTGTAGAGTGAAAAACATTCCCGAATCATCGTTGCAGCAGCCCTTTAACGTGCATTACGCAGTATATGTGGTACACGATCGCACGACGGTAGGATGCAGATGGGCGACTGAACCCAGGGTCCCTGCTAAAGCCCCTTGATAAAGGCGTTTTTTACAAGTACCGCCAACCATTGTTGTGGAAACGCGCAAGACACGTGCCACGAGCGGGTGCTCCGCCGCCATTCGCTTTCAAGGACCAGTCATTTTAGTGCTGGGCCGCCATTTGCCTCCAAGGGCCGCTCGAGAGACGGGCCTCGTGCACTGGCACATTTGAGGTTACTTGAAAGACCAACGCAAACACATCGAGGGGATTTAGTCCTACAAATTCTGCAGCGTGAGCTCCAGTGCTTTGAACGGAGCTTGCGCTCGACAGAGCCGTATATGTAGAGAGTAGTAGAGAGTTTGGTCAATGGGAGGCGCGGGCAGAGCCAGGGCGTGCGTCAGACTCGGAAAGAGGGCTTGGCATGCTCTCTTGACCAACCAGAAGCCGAAAAGAATCCCCTAGCGGCGGTAGCGAGAAACAGCTCTGATCAAAGGTCTATGTTCGTAAATGGTTTTAATAAGCGCGTAAGAGTGAAGCGTAGTAACTCTTCGTGGTTGAAAATAGGGTGCACGTGTGCGCCGCTCAACTCTGTTTCGCTCGGACAGAGTGTGACCACTCGGGCGGCAGATTCCCGGCCCTCGGCGCTTGGCGTACGGATTATGTCGATCGTTCCGCTTGTCGCACTCTTCCACCATCAATTTGGATGAGCGTGATTGAAACATCACGTGTACCATATTTTCAGTCATCGAGAGTTACTCCAATGCAGTTATCAGGTTTGTTTCTCGCGACCACCGCCAGGGTATTATTTCCGGCTTCTGGTTGGTCACATTCGAATTTCTGAAGACGCCCTGGGACACGTCCAGCCCGCTTTCGGCCAATGGCGCCTCCGGATTTGTCTCCTATACTTCCCAACGAATGGCCAAACTCTCTACATATACGGCTCTGGCGCTCGAGCATTTCTCCACGTGCTCTGATCTGCGGTGCCACCACACACTCGGCCAACGATCCCCCACTGCACTTGGATTTGGCGGCTATGCTTCGTTTCAGCTTGGGTCCAGACGCAGCCGATGCTACGAGCGCGAGCGTGTGGCCCTGAACAGTGCTTGCATTGCACGAGTGCGCGTGCTTGGCGGGGATGCCAGAAAGCCCGGAGCTCGCGCTTGTAGCATCGCCTGCGTCTGGACCCAAGCTGAACGAAGTGTAATTTAACCTGAGCTGGTAATTGCGCTTAGAGTATCGGCACTTTTCCCCAGATATTGTTGTGGGCGCCGCCATCTTGGTGGTTAGTAACAAATCAAATGCAACTTCCTGGTCGTCGCGATTCAAAAGTGCGGTGTCAGAAGCTCACGTAATATTGCTTTG
>JAZHYW010013639.1:0-95661 GCA_037355805.1 Ixodes ricinus | reverse complement strand
AAGACAAAGTGGTAATTCAGTACTAAAATTAGTATAACTGACCAGAGATCGCTTAGCCCAAATCCCACACATTACAGCTGAGGCATCCCAGTCAACTTTAGCGGCGCTTGATTTAAAAGCGCATCTCAAAGTGTTTTAATTATATTGCGAAGGAGAAGCAAATTATTGGGATTTTTTTATATGGCTCAAGTATGCAAATGATTCCAAGGAACTTTATTGACAAGAAAGGAGCTCACGCCAACCTACCTTGCGTCGCGTGGATTCGGAAATACCTTTGTGCCGGGTTTCTTGTGCGTTTTACCGTTGTTTTTGCACCATGCGACACAGCAGTAGCTACCGTAGTAGCAACCGGAGGGAGCATCTGAGAAAGAAAAAATGTAAGGTATAAACACAAACATCTCGTAGCTCTTAGTACGATAGCGCAGCCCATGTAACAACAATAACACACACGGGAAAAGCCGGCTGCTGTCTGAGGTTTATTTCGCAGCGTCTGTTGGACCTCTGAGCATGCAAATAACGGAGCTGAAACAAACGGACACGATACTGGCTCGCTTTTTTCTCTGTGCTCTTGTCTGCGCACGCTGTGTTTTGCTCGCGACTAAGCAATAACAAAGAAATGAGAAAACGTCTTACCTTCTGAAGAAACCTGTTAGGCGCAGACAATATCCACGTTGTGCTCACATTCTGCTCGCTGTGCTCACACACAAAACGCGTTGACAGGTGTCAGGCACGCATCACGCCGTCCACGCACGCGCGTCCGTCCGTCCGTCCGTCCCGCTCCAGCCACATCCAGCCGCTTTCTCAGAGCAACTGCAGGAACCGGAACTGGCCCGTACATCACGTGATCTTCTTAACGTAGTAAACAAAAACTATTTCACCCTTTATGATACTTGCAACAATTTTAAGTATGATAAAATTAAAACTTGAGTATTTATTTATAACAAACCTCACGAAATATTTTCATTCTTTGGCACACTGGCACCACTTAGCGGTCGGTGAGAAAACTAAACGCTCGGCCGCGAAACGGCTCGAGTGGCCACTCTTTCCCTTGTGTAGATTACTCCACTATGGATGCTTCCACGGCCGAGGTTTGCAAAAACCAAACCTGACAAAGAGAAAAAAAAATGGTTTATGAAGAACAAGGATTCTACAAGACCTAAGAAATATCAAGATCGTAGTGTTGCGACCATAGCGCTGGCCAGCGCAGGAACGCAGGGCACGTGAAACACGAGTGCTGCGTCAGCGTTCGAATGTCTTCCATCTGTGAGGAGTCCCAGCGGCACGCTGCTCTGGGAGTGCTTTGTAGCGCTTTTTGGACTCCCACGGCGACTATACTTCGTTTCGGCTTGGGTCCAGACGCAGCCAAAGCTACAAGCGCGAGCTCCGGGCTTTTCGACATCCACCGCAGGCACGCGCGCTCGTGCAGTGCAAAGCACACTGTTCTGGGCCACATGCTCGCGCTTGTAGCATCGGCTGCGTCTGGACCCAAGCTGAAGAAGCGGCTGGAAAGAAGAGTGACGTCAGCAACGCAGCAAACGGAGATTGGATGTTGATTGGTGAGAGCCGCTGTTGACGAATTTCCTCAGAGAAACAAAGCTCACTTTTTCAATGCGAGATATTAATGCGAATAGCATTCTTGGATACTTCACGCACTTTTCGTCTATGTATGTATCTATCCCTATCTATCTATCTATCTGGCTATCTAACCTCTTACGCCGCGGGTCGATAAATAAATAAAAAGACCGGCGCCGGCTGGGATTCGAACCGTTGACCCTTTGATCAGCAGGCAGACGCGCTAACCACAAAGCTATGAAGGCTTTTTTTTCCTATTTAAAAGTTTTATATATACATGATTAAAAGGATGACAGGCTTTTTTTTTCCAACCCGAGAACCTGTCTTGCGTGGTTACAGTATCACTCGGACAACGGCTCGCGCACCCGGCTTCGGATCCGACAAGGATAGCACTCTGGGCTATCGGTTCATCACAATCCCCAATAGGTTTATGTCCTAAATGAGGTAAAGAGCGCCTGTTCCACAGAAAAAAGCGACTGCCGCCCGCTGAGGGTCATGGCTGTTCAACGTTTGCCTCTCGAAGTGAGTTCTCGCTTTTGCAATCTTGCATTCAATTGCGACCAGCACTCTAAACCAGGTTGCTCCGTTACTTCAGTCAAAGAGCAGACGTACTTAAACCCGTCGACAAAATGCTGCCAGGCGGGCTTTCCTCTCTCCGCTACTTCTAAGTGGTCCGTCCTCGATCTCCATATTGCATGGAGACCAAGAAGGGCTAGTACTTCCCACGTCCTGCTCTCTGACCCCTCTCCGAACTTCAAAAATTTTGCCCGTTTCCAATCCACATACAGGTCGATCCTCAAGACCGCTCGGAGTTCTGCCCAAAAAAGTTCCGCATTGGTGCAATACAAAAAGACATGTTGTAAAGTTTCAGGCGTCGGACACAATACACAATTTGTAGACCATGGTTCGTAAAACCCCTTCTTGATCCGCCAGGTCTTGACAGGCAATACTTCAAAATGAAAGCGCGCAAAAAAGTTTTTGGTACTTGTTTTGACGGGGTATCTCCGCAACCGTTGAAAAACATCCGACTCGACATTGCTTCCATCCACCACGCGATATAACGGCGGCGGCGTAAGCAAGTCTAGTGTGTCCCAGTACAAGCTTTTTCTATTAACCTTCTTCAAGTACTCCTCCGAGAATCGTGCTTTGAAAAACTCAATCGCTGCAGCTATTTCCTTATAAAACTTCAAAACACGAGAACAGGAGTTCCCGGTCTCACCCTCTACCCATGGCCGTAAGAATCTCCCTCCCAGATTTTTAAAAGCAGAAACTATGAGTGGATCTTTTTGATCTCGAAAAAAGGAAACGTTGAACTTTCAACTTAAGTTCAACGTTTACCAGACCTAGGCCGCCCTTCTTTTTGCTCAAAAACAAGTTATCCCGCCTCATGCGCTCAAAACACGAATCCCATACAAAAGTGGCCAAGAAACGGTGAGCTTTAGCAATGTCCCCCTGTGAACATGGCATCACTTGTGCCGCGTACCACACGGTTGGAAAAAAAACAGAGTTGCATATGAATGATCGGCTAAACAAAGACATCTGCCTGGCATGCCAGTCTTGAACTTTGCTTCTAAGGCGGTTAATGTTCACTCCTTCGCGCCCAGCACTCAGTTGCTCCGCATCCAGGCTTACACCTAGGTAGTTCAACACACTTTCCGTCCAGGTGATTCCGAGGTATCGTTGTGGCTTCGCGTCCCAGTCTCCCAGCCAGGCTCCGGCCGACTTGTCTGTGTTCATTTCAGCACCCGAGGCCTCGCAAAAGTCCGTGATGTGTCGGATCACCTCGCGTACTTGCGTTCTCGATGAGCACACAACAGCTACATCGTCCGCGTAAGCGAGCACTTTCAGGGACCCTGTCGCCAAGGACAGCCCGCGAATGTTTGCGTCACCGATGATCGTCCTGCACAGTGGCTCTAGGTACAACGCGAATAGTATCGGCGACATTGGACATCCTTGTCGCACCGACCTAGTCACAGAAATAGGAGCTGTCATGTTGCCATTCACCAGCAATCGTGTTGTGATGCTCCGATAGCATATTTGTACGTACCGGAGCAAGCGCGAACCAATCCCGCAGTTCTCTAGTAGTCGGAAGAGGAAGGCGTGGCACACCCGGTCGAAGGCCTTGCTGAGGTCTACCTGAAGCACTGCTAACGGGCACTGTAGCACCTGCGCCGCCTCGTACACCACTCGCATCGTGTGCAGATTGGTGCTGATGGTTCTGCCCTTGACTCCGTAGGTCTGGTGTTCTCCGATGACGTCTCGGAGTCCCCATTCCAGTCGCTTTGCTATGATTTTAGCAAGGATCTTATAGTCACTGGTCAGTAGACTTATTGGTCGGAAGTTACCAACTTCTGGAGTTTCTTGTGCCTTCTTCTTGGGAATCAGGACAGTGACTGCCTGACGCATGGAGGGTGGCAGAAGTCCTCGTTTGAGTATATCCGAAAAAACTTCTCGAAGGATCGGGCTCAGCAGTTCAACGTACGCCTTGTAGAAGGAGCTACCAAGTCCATCAATTCCCGGAGACTTGCGCGGGGTTAAATCCTTAATGGCCTTCTTTACTTCCGAGATTGTTATCTTCCGGTTCATTTGTTTTCTGACGGCTTCAGAAATCTTTGGGAGCGCTCCTTCGAACCTTGGGTGTACCTGATTTTCCTCCACCCCTGTAAAAAGATTGGTGTAGGCGTGCAAAAATGCGTCTTCTATTTCGTTTTGTCGTGTTAGCTCAGTCTCGCCAACCTGTAGCTTTTCGATCCTGTTGCGAGTAGCATGCAACCGCTCCTTCGTCTTAAATATCTTTTGCGGCTCTTCGTCCTTCTCCAAGAACAACGTTCTGCTGCGGATCATGGCGCCTCGGTACTCCTTCTCTAAGAGCTCAAGAATCCGGCCTTTGCACTCCCGGATATCTTGCGTAAACACTCCAGGTGTCCGATTTTCTTCCGCTATCAGGGTTCGCAGCGTCTGTGTCAGGAAGCGCTTCTCCGCCTTCGCCCGTGTAGCCCTCTCTTGACTGTACCTGAAAGCTGCCAGCTTTATCTCTTCTTTAAGCTCCTCCCAGATCACTGCATCCATGACCATACCTTTGATTCTGCTCTCGATCAGCTCCTTAATCTGAACGCGCAGTGGTTCGTCCTCGAGCAGACTTTCGTTCAGCTTCCAGCCGCTCCACCATGAGGACTTCTGGACTCGGGGGCGGGTCTTCCCAATGTTACCGTAACTAAGGCGTGGTCCGAGAAGGCTACAGGCCAAACTTCGAGCACCGGCGACGCTGTTTGGAGGTCCCCAGAAAGATACACGCGATCTAGGCGTGCATGGCAGTCTCCCTGCCAGTGGGTGTATGCCGGATCTTCTGTTGATGCATATTTCTTGGCGTCTACAAGATCGAAATCTCGCAGTATCTTCCTTAGTTCAACCCTACTGGCGTCGGAACGTAAGCGCTTAGAACAGTCCCGCTCAGACAGCACACAGTTGAAGTCACCAGCTAGCACCGTCTTGCACGGTGTGTCTACGTATTGCCGCAGGTTCTTGAAAAGTCTGTTCGATCAGCCGCCTCATTAGGAGCGTAGACCGACACAAATTTATGTAACTCCCCGTGATACAACACTTCCACGCTGCAAACTCGCCCATTCCTGTCGGTCTCCCACTCAGGGCATACTGTGATTCCCCTTTTCTTGCGAATCATGATCGCCGTGCCCCCACTCTGTCCGCTTGCCTTCGACAGAAAGAAAGTAAAGTGCCGTTCTACAAAGCGACTCATTCCTTGCACCTGGCTGTCTGTAGAAAGCTTGGTTTCTTGCAAGAACGCGACGTCTACCTTCCTTTGCAAGAGTGTGTTTAGCAACCACTGCTTTCTGATTGGGGCCACCAGGCTGACACAGTTAAAGGTAGCCAGCTTGAGCGGTTGCATTACGTACTATGGGAATGGGGGGGGAGGTGTCTGGCTCAAGAGAAACGGACGTTGAGATTGCACAGAAATGAGTAGCAAGGCGGACCCACCTATTGAGGGGCTGTTCGTCGACGGTCTTCCTGCGGCGTGCGTAGGTTCGGATTGAATCGCTCCTTCTTCATCATCTGCGTTCGCCACTTGAACTCGGAGCGCGCTGTGAGGTTGCCCTCCCCTGCGTGCCCGCCCTGCCGCTGCTTCAACTCCTCGCCGGCTTCGTGCATGTCGGAATCGTAGTCATTGACGTGTCTTACGTTAGCGCCCACCTTGTCGACTGTTTCCGTGACTTGGCTACCTGCACCGCTTGGCTGATCTGGGTCTTGGTCTTGGGGGACAGCCGCGACGTCATACCCTTCGCTAGACCCTTGTGAACTGGCTCGTTCCTCCGCGTCTTTCCCGTACTGTTCCCCTGGAGTGTTGACACCATCTGCAGCGGCAACGGCGGCCTTGTCCTCACGCGCAGGAGCGGGTACCTCCGGCTCGGTTTCCGGTGCGGCATCCTCTGCTTCCTCCTCGTCCATCTCAAGGGTTGCACCGTCTCCGGTCCCTGCTGCCTCTTGCGTGACGGCTGCGTAGCTCCTAACGCAGTTCTCACGTTCGTGCCCGATGCGATGACATCCGTCGCACCTTGGGACACGACACTCCCGTCGAATATGTCCTCTCCCCTTGCACCGGAGGCACAGTGGCGCGCGCCCCGGCACAACCACGAGGACATTGCCGCCAGCAATCTTCAGCTGGTGTGGGAGGCGCTCCTGGGTGACGCCCTCCTTAAGGCTTATCCGCACAAGCCTCGTTGTCGACTGGACACCGGTGAAGCCTTCTGCCCTCCACTTTTCCCGTGCAATTTCTTGAACCCTGCCGAAAGGCTCGAGGGCGATCTTCACAGAATCGTCGGACACGTGGAACGGGATCCAGTGAAGCTTCATACGGACGTCCGCGTTGTCTGGGTCTACGACGAGGCAGCGCTTGTCCTTGATGCAGAGCTCCTTAGCGTCGACCAGGCGCTGCTTAGTGTCTGCCGTCTTCAGCGTGATGATCCACAGATGATTCATCTGGTATGCTCCGAAGGCTTCAATGTCCCCCATCACACCCAGACGTTGCATTTCAGCCCTGAAATCGCCTATCTTGTATGGCCTCCCGGTGATGTCGCAATGCAGCAACACAGAATTCCGTACTATAATTCCTGACGGCAACGTAGGCAGCACAATGCGATAGTCGCTATCAGTCGTTGAAACCGATAAACCGCGGCCAGCAAGGGCCGTTGATAACGCTCCTGGGGAGCTCATGATTCCGCGTCCTTCTCGTGCGAGCACCGGAAGTGGAATGACAGAGCTATGAAGGCAGTCATTCAACGCACTCTAAACGGTTGTTTATATCTTTACCATAGGACGCGCTTTACAGCGCTGTCACAGCTACCGGTGCGCGCGCGTTCCATGCACGAGGGCTCATTCCGCTCTCGTGAGGCTGAGCACGGCCGCTAGCTCACCCTCTCCCGCGCTCGGGAGAGGGTGATGTAGCAGCCGTGCTCAGCCTCACGAGAGCGGAATGAGCCCTCGTGCATGGAACGCGCGCGCATCGGTAGCTGTGACAGCGCTGTAAAGCGCGTCCTATGGTAAAGATATAAACAACCGTTTAGAGTACCGTTGGTTGAGACTAGCTGAGACGCCAGAAAGTCTGGTCGGTACCATTTTGAGTGTTTGTGCGTATGGCGCGTGCTTTGCTCGCCTTCCTAAGTGACACAAACGCACGTGCTGGGCTGCGGAGATCGTGCACAGGGCTGTGAAAGTGTCAACAAATTTAGAATCGCCTCAAGAGTGGGCTGGCGTATCTAGAGTGTGCCGGCCACCTGACGAACGCGCATAACTCCGCACCGTTTGATGCTATTCGCATTAACGTAGATAATCATTCCCAAAGGATGGGTTCTGCTGATTTTTTTCTTCTGCGGAAATTCGTTATTAGCGACACTCACCAATCAACATCCAATCTGCGTTTGCTGCGTTGTTGATGTCACTTCTTCTCCCTAGTCACCGTGGTAGTCCAAAAAACGCAACATAGGGCCCCGGCCCCTGGTCTCCAACCTGTGTCCATCGCTGCCCTCCAGCAGGGAATGTAGAAACCCCAGCGGAAGCTTCTTATGGTAGCTGATGTTGGTTTATAAGTCCTTCGGTCTCTCACTGTGAGAATGCTTGGAAGACTGCGTCCTTGTTCTAGGAGCAGATCTTATATCTTCATGTTTCTTTTTCACTCGGTAGCCGAACTGGACGTTGGAAACAAATATAGACAATTTCAAGCTAAAAGTCTCTCCAAACACATTTCTTTTTTCTTCTTTCTCTCTCTCTTGACCATTTAATAAAAGGGCTTCTACCCAATGCCATTTTGCGTGTTATAGTTGTGGATAAATGTTTGTAGTTAGGCAGTCAAAGCTATATGGGTGCACGTGCGTTTGCGCACCTTGACAGTCCTTCAAAGCTGTGAAATGCTCCTGAAATGCCACAGAAAGTTGTCCGCGAGTATAGTGGGTGCGACGCGCTATGTACGTTTTCTGAAGCTACAAACCTGCGCGTTCTGAGGTGTGAATATTGCAGGAAAATTTATGATTTCGTAAATATTGGAATGGTGTATTAGCGACGTCCGCGCCTAAAAACGTCGTTGTGTCCGGCTATCCCCGATTGACCAAATCACGGGCATAAGAGCATTGTCAGAATATCAACCTCGACGGTGCTGGTATCAAAACGCGATGGCTCCTAGCTTCTACTATGCTTTTTGAAAACACCGTCTTGCTTGTTGCATCTGATGGTAAGTAGCAAGGGTCAGAACTCGTGACGCCACGGCGAAACATGAACTGACACCATCGTCAAAACAGGAACTGACATTGTGAACGCTTGTGGTATTTATATCAATGAAAAACACTTGTCAGCAAGAAAGAAATTTTCTTTTTGCTGAGAAGTTTTGTTTTACTAAAATGGGTGTTACAGAAGCCCACAGTGTTACTTGTTGTGGCGATGTTAGGCTTAGGTGGACTACGGCTCAGAGAAAATTTTCGTCTTTCTCAAATTATCTTTTGATCCTGGTAACGTCATGTTCTCAAACTTCCGCGTTCTTTCCCAACCGCTAGCCTAACCTTCTCACGGCGTTTGAGCGTTCTGTGATGCATAGTTAGCTTACCTTTGCCGAAAAACACGGTTCTCTTTTCTCAAAAACTAAAACGTGTCCCAAAAAAACAAAAAAACGAAAAAACTTTTTTTTTTTTATTGAAAAAATAAACTATGCATTGCCAAACGCTCATTCTGCACCCAAATGTAGCGTTAGAGGTCCGAACCAGATGCCAAAGTTTCAGCACTAACCGTTATCTTATGCAAAAGTTATGTGATTTTCCCGAAACTTCCAGTGAGGCCCATTTTCGCCTGTCTTCGTTAACTGGCGCCATGCACCATAGAGCTCCATGTAATCGAGAGCTCGGTCTGCCACCATTTTCCAAATAAAAATTTCAGAAAATCACTTTAACTTCTGTATAAGATGAGGGTTAGTGCTGAAACTTTGGCATCTGGTTCGGACCTCTAGCGCTACATTTGGGAGAAAAATCAGCGTTCGGCGATGCGTAGTTTATTTTCGCGTTAAAATGTTTTTTTTTTAATTTTTATTAGTTTTGGTAAGGGGGCGGGGCTAGACACCCTGTATTTGTATAACATTTTTAGTTATTTTCTACGCGTCTTACGCACCCAGCAGAGATAAGCGAGCGGATAGCAGACGACAAAATAAAGCAAACATTCATCTACATTAGAATTTATTTTTATCAAAGAGATAAGTTTTTTTTTGTTTCTAAATGCTAACTGAAACTAAATTATCGTTCATATTTTTCACTAAAATAATTATTTATAGTGGTTATCCTGCTCGCCGCCAGCCTCTCACTGGGCGTTTTTGCGTTCTCCACACCTCCTGGGGGCGAGCTTGCAAACCAGTATTCAGACGAAGTGCAGACCGATATAGGACATGGGAAGTGCAAAACTGCCGCTTTATTTATATATTTTTTTTCTAGCTTTGATTTCAGCACTAAAAAATAGACAATTTTTTTTTGCAAACCAACGTTCGCGTGCCCAGTTTCAGGTACGTATACGTTTGGAATTCGAATTTTGTGAGGCGTGCCAAATGTGCTGGTCCAAACGGCCGCACCGCCGCACCCTGAACTTTCGATAATTTCGAACATAGTTGGAACTTCGAATTCAGTCGGAAATCGGAGCTTATTCTGCGTTATGTAAGCCACTATAATCTACGTATATACAGGCTCGTATCTCGCGCCGCCCGTTGGCCGCTTCCGGCAGTGGTGGACGCAGGGCGAAGAAGATCTAGCTCGAGATCGGCGGCGAGCAGCCCGTGGCTCGAGCCCACCTCGTGCACCCGACCTGCATGCGCAGCTGCGAGCATGCAACTCGTTTGTTCCGGGAAAATTCTGCGCCATCTATGAGGAAAAGGGTACAAATAAATAGCGGTTGAATCCCCCTTAAAGGGGCGATGCAACAATTTTTGTACTTTGCGCAAATACCGCTTAGAACGGATCCCTGACGTTAATGACCTATGAAACACGCGTTCGTTTTTCACCCCACGCAATAGAAGTCCCAGAAAAAAACTAAAGAAAAACGAGCAGCGTTCATTCCCTCAACTCGCAGCCAGAACAAGCGGCCGCGTGATCTGGAGTCGATTATATGCCGCCAATGTTGATCATAGCCACGCGCTGGGGTTGGCAAAGCACAGGACACGCGCTGACTTCCAGACATTGTTATGGCTCGGCTATTGTCGTCGTTGCAGCGATTGGACACGGGCCACTACCCGAATGCTTCTCGAGCTAGTAATTATCACGAGCCCAAATCGAGTGTCCACGCAATGCTCGGGTCCAATCTACGAGCCGCATTCAAATATCGTCACTGGAGGGTACTGCCATCCCCACGTTACGTCATCAAATTTTGCAAAGGAGAGATTGAATGAAAATTATCGCTTTTGCTCTTGAAATTACACCGCAACAAAGGCGTTTCTTGGCGAATGGCGTTGCGTGCGAGTATCCTTGAGTCCCACTAGTGCCAGTAAGCTCGTGTAAAGTGAAAAACATTCCAATTGAATATCGTTGCACCGCTCCTTTAACAGGCAAAATAACTGCACTGGAAACAGAAATGGCGTCGTTTGGTACCGTGAAAGTAGAAATACAAACAATAAAGGATGTCACTTCTGAGCTTGCTAAGCAAGTCGATCACCTGTCAGTACTTCAGGATGACTTGGAAAATAGGTCGAGACGTTGCAATCTTATCTTTTACGGAATTAAGGACGATCAAAATGAGACATGGTCCCAGGCACAATCAAAAGTTATGGAAACATGTGAAGCTAAGCTTGGAACTAAACTTTCCGCATCCGACATAGAGCGCTCCCACAGGCTTGGTCGCTTTAGATCTGACAAGCTAAGGCCCATCATTGTGAATTTCTTGTCTTTCAAAACCAAACAACACCTACTATCTCTGGGATTTAAACTTAAGGACTCGGGTATTGCGATTAGCGAGGATTTTTCGGAAAAAGTGCGTTATGAACGAAAACAACTTTTGCAGTTTGGGAAATCGCAAGGGGAGAGATTCAAACTACATTTCAATAGGCTTATTATCGGTGACACTACGTTTTTTTATGACCACGGTGAACAGTCCGTTAAAGCCAAATCATAACAATCCCGAAATCAGCATCGTCAACCCGTATCTCCAGTGCGTGACCATGTTGTTCTACTTTTGAACTGTCGCAGCATAAAAAATAAGGTCGATGACTTCGCCTCTCTTATTGAATCAATAAAACCTAGTCTAGTCATCGGTACAGAGTCCTGGTTGGATGCCTCCATTGCTAACGCCGAGGTCTTTCCCGCAGATTTTTCTGTCTATCGCAAAGACAGGAACGCGCGTGGCGGTGGAGTTTTTATTTTAGTTCATCACAGTTTTCAGAGTACTGCTATCAACCCTAGTAATCCTAACAGCTCTGAGTCAGTATGGTGTAAGATAGCGCTTCAAAATGGTGCATTTTTAACAGTAGGTTCATTTTATAGGCCGCCGGGTTCTAATGACCAGTCACTGCTTGAAGTGTCAAACACGCTGCTATCTGTTTGCCCTGAATATATGTTACTAGGTGGTGACTTCAACTTTCCTGATGTAGAATGGGAATCTGGTCTTCCTCGGACGACTAACACATCATCTCTTTATTCCTCATTCATGAATTTTGTTTCGAGTTGCGATCTTTATCAAAACGTATCAACGCCAACGAGAACTGGCGCTCAACGGGCCAGTGTGCTAGATCTTCTCTTTACGAACCAAAATACTCTCATGTCTTCTGTATCGGTTTTGCCAGGAATCAGCGATCACGACGTTGTTATTGGTAATCTGAGATGCCCTCAGGCTAGAATTTCTAAATTTGTTCCTAGGAAGGTTTACTTTTATGACCGGGGAAATTACTCTAGCCTGACGGATCAGATATTTTCGTTTGTTCGTGAACTTGAGGAACTCAGCTTGTCTTTAGATATCGACGCTCTTTGGAATACGTTTTCATCTAAGCTGAAACATTTAATTGACGTTTACGTACCATCAAAAATACTGCGATCAAGGCAACGCAATGACAAGCCCTGGATGAACGGAGAGCTACGGGCCATCATAAAGAAAAAAAGGCGAGCTTATTTAAGATATCGTAAAAACCAAACCACTGATTGTCTTAGGCAGCTAAAACAATTAAATAGTATCTACAAACAGCGGTTAAAAGCGGCGAAACAATGTTTCCATACTTCTCTCGAACAGCGTTTAAAAACAAATCCCAAAGCCGTATGGAAATATATCAGGAGTAACAAAAAAGAAGATGCTGGCATACCGCCAATTGATAGAAATGGCACATTAGTGTCTGATGACAGTGAGAAAGCAGCATGCTTCAATAACTACTTCCAATCAGTTTTTTCCGAACCAATCACCGATGTGCCCCAGCTGTTCCTGGCTGAATCGCTATCTCCAATGGCGGATTTAGAAATAAATGCTGACGGAATTCGAAGCCTCCTTCTTAACTTGAACACGAATAAGGCTACTGGCCCTGACAAAATCCCTAATCGCGTCTTGAAAGAGTGCGCTGACGCTGTTTCTTGTTGTCTCTTTATTCTGTTTACAAAGTCTTTGTCTTCCTCTAAGCTGCCGGTAGAGTGGAAGGTAGCTAGCGTCGTGCCTGTGCACAAAAGTGGATTAAAGATGAAAGCAGATAACTACCGACCCATTTCTCTCTTACCCGCATGCTCGAAACAGCTGGAGCACATAGTATATAGCACTTTAGTCAATCATTTGAACGCGAACAACTATTTTTCTCCTCCCAGCATGGGTTTAGGAACGGCTTCTCATGCGAAACGCAGCTATTGGAATTTTTTCATGATGTGGCATCCTCATATGATAGAGGTTTCCAGGTGGACTGTGTTTTTCTTGACTTCAAGAAAGCATTTGATTCTGTTTCACACGAACTAATGTTATTAAAATTATCCTCATTAAATATTCCAGACAACATATTATTATGGCTAAAAGACTACTTTACTCACCGAAAACAATGTGTTGTCGTAAACGGTAAAAACTCTACATATGTGGACGTCACTTCTGGGGTCCCGCAAGGTTCGGTTTTAGGCCCCCTTTTATTTCTTGTTTTTATTAACGACATCACCGAGGGCATAGAGTCAAGTATTCGTCTTTACGCCGACGACTGCGTGGTATACCGTTCTGTTCAAGATTCTAAAGACAGCGCTTCACTGCAACAAGATATAGACCGCATTTCTGACTGGTGCGAAAGATGGCATATGCATCTAAACATTAATAAATGCCATCATGTACGTTTCACGAAAAAAAATAAACCGTTACTTTCTTCATACAGCTTAAACGGCACTACACTGACCGTCACTCCTGAAGTAAAATATCTTGGTATAAATTTTACAGAACAGTTATCTTGGCAGTCTCATATTAATAGAATAACCGCCAAAGCGACTGGTATGTTGTATTTCCTAGGACGCAACTTTAGAAACTGCCCTCCCAAAGTTAAGGAGACACTCTATTTAACTAATGTAAGGCCCATTCTCGAATATGCCTGTGTACTGTGGGACCCGCAGACACAGTACCTTTGTGATAACCTTGAAAGAGTTCAAAACCGGGCAGCGAGGTTTGTGACCGGAAATTATGATTACACTGTAAGCTCGAATCACCTAAAAGACTATCTTGGATGGAAACCGCTAAAATGCCGGAGATTCGCCCTACGCTTAAAACTATTTCATAATATATTTAATAACAAAACAGGCATAAACAAGGAATCATTTCTTCAATCACCTCACTTTATATCACGAAGGGTGGATCATCAAAATAAGGTTCGCGAATATTCATGCCGAACTAATATTTTCAAACACTCCTTTTTTCCTCTTACTACTCATCAATGGAACTGCCTGCCCGAGTCGCATGTCCTAATATCATCAAACGCTGCATTTTTTTCCAAACTTATTGAAGAGTACTTGTAACTTGTCGTCTGATTGTGTCAAGTGTGCTATTTATGTATAAAAATGTTATATTGTACTGTTCCTACATTTTTGTAAATTTTTGATCGTTACCTTGATTTTGTGTTATTTTTTCCTCACTGTAATCCCCCCCCCTTTCTGTAATGCCTCCGGGCGCTGGAAAGGGGTATGTTGAATAAAAATAAATAAATAAATAAAATATATTATTAACTGCAGGCTGTGTAACAAGTAATACGTGGGAGAAACAAAAAATATATGAAAGAGTGATTACATGGCCGCAAGTCTGACAAAAAACGACCACGATATTCATACCTACTTAGAGTTATCATCGTGGTAAGCAGTTTCAGAAATGATATTACGCGCAAAAATAAAGGGTCCTTCTATATATATAAATTTAAAACCTAACCCCAACTGGTATGAACATTTCAAAAGTAGCGAACCTGTATAGGTTGCTGTACGTTTTACTTTTCTGTATACTACAGGCAAACCATCTCCCCCATCGCAGAAGAGAGTGAGAGGAGAAAGCTCTTTGAGGAAGAGCTACAAACATTGGGATGTAGGGATGTCGCCTGCTAACTTCCTCTTTTTTTCCATTTTTTTTTTTTTGCGTGGAGGGGGGGGAAGTTGGGGTGGGAGGCGTTTTAGTTTAGGAGTAGTTCTCGGTATTCTGCTGAACGGTGCCACCCATGTGCAACATTTCTGGTGTCTTTTTACACACACTTCGGGCTTGTTTATGATCTTGGTCATCTTCCACACTGGGCGAGTATTATAGTGGTTTGCATTACTTTCAGATGATGGCTGACTTTCTGGATTTCTTCAACCTCACGGAACAAAAGAGTAGGTAGAGGAATCGTCCTGTTTGCTTCGAAGGTCGCAATGGAGTCCTGTGCGTCACCCTTGCGTCGGTTCTAGACCTAATGTTGGAAAACTTCAATTCCTGGGCAGACTATGTGCTTACTGGAAAGCTTGTGGGGCGCTTGGCTTGCCACGGGGGCGGGGGAGGTTTCCCGTTTCCGCTTAGAAATAGGACGGCCGAGCCTGGTCATGCGGCACTTTTTGATCGTTCGGGCTCCTGTCAGTCGGTCATGGTAATAAACTCTGCCCAAGTCCACGGAACAAGTCGTCTGGTCCATCTCCTGCGGCGACTACTCCATCGCTTACAAAACAGGAGCGACTAACGTTGTGGCCGACGCAATGTCTGCAGCTCCTTTGTAGGTCCCTCCCACTGGGACAGAACCAAGTTTGTGGAATCAACTGACATCGTGGCCAACACTTCGGAGTCGTAATGGGGGACATTGGTGAGCCGGGTAGACCTCCGCAAGATCCAGCAGGAAGACGACTTTGCCGACGCGTGCGCGAAAGGCTTGTAGCACAGAGAGCAGGCAGCACCGGAAGCTATGACTTGTACCAGTAGTATATAGATAGTCAAAAATTAAGCCGGAAATGAGGTCGCCAACCGGCGTTTAAGTGTACCACGCAGCATTCTCAAAGTGACGCACTGTGAAGTGTTTCCCCACGGCGCAAGTGACGTCGAGGATCACCCCCTTAAGTGTTTCGTAATGGCTCTGAAGTGGTTCTGCATTAACCAGAAATGACATCATCATCCCTAAGTGGCGTTCTCAAGTGACACTTAAGTGTTTCCCACGGCGCAAGTGACGTCATGATCACCCCCTTAAGTGTTTCGTAATGGCTCTGAAGTGGTTCTGCATTAACCAGAAATGACATCATCATCCCTAAGTGGCGTTCTCAATTGACTTCAGTGTTTTCCCAAGTGACGTCACCCCCTTAAGTGTTTCTTAATGGCCTTCTGCTTATACCAGAAATGACGTCATCATCCCTTAAGTGGCGTTCTCAACTGCCCTCTTTCCACGTGATTAGATCACGTGAACATCTCCCTTTTTTCCACATATTCTTGTAGAAAAAAAACTTTTCTGTCGCAGCTGGGATTTGAACCCAGGAGCATCGCGATCGCATTGAATTACGAGTCAGGTATCCTTGCAGCATGCGACCGCACGCTTTGGTTCTAGCGTGTATAAAAGTTATAGCCAATGGTAACTACGTCAACGCCATCTATTGGAGAAGTGGGTAATCTCGCTTGAGGCGGGAAATTCGATTGTTCTCGTACGCGGAGAACAATCTTTTGAATCCGGTGGGATATTTGAATGAAGGTCTCGCATGCCTGAATCTTTTGAATTCGCTTGAGGTGTCTTCTAGCCACTCGTGGCTTCATGATGTCAGCAGTGGGCAATTCAGCTTGTTTCCAAAGAAAAGATTTGTTTTTCTCACAAGATTGTCAGTACGTTTTTGACCTTGCTCAAGGTAGGTCGACCGAAATGGCCGATCAGTTTTATGTTAATCTTTTCTCAAACGCTTCGTCAAGAATATTTCACGACAATACCCTCAGTAAATTTAAGGTACAATTGGCTCATCCTATCCAATTAGATGAGTCATATGAGGTGGCCCTAGAAGAAATAAGTTTTCCATTTAGCATAAAGAATTTGACAAGACCATCTAATGAGTTTTACATCGTCACTCCGTCGGACACTGGAAAAGTTGAAGCCAGCAAGAAGATACGAGTTCCAGCAAAGCAGGACTTTCTTCCGACAGTGAAATCTGCATTGAAAGATTTGTATGGACCCAAAGCAAGGCTTGATCGGGGAGAAAACTGTTATTACGTAACCTTGCAGCGAAACAATGAGTTACGCATTCCGTTGACATTGGCTAGAAAGCTCGGCTTTCCCGAGAAGATTTTTGGAGCAGGTCAGGCTATAGATGGTTACCCTGTGGACGTAGAGCAGATATTCGATCATGAAGTTGAGGTTGAGCTGACAAGGGTTAAGCACGCCATGAAGCAGGAAAGAATTGAGATCCAGGAAGGTTTCTACGAATCAGCAGAGGACTTGATTGCTGCAATTAACAACGCATACCAATCTCACCTTAGGCTATCTCAATCGAAAATACTTTTACGTTATAATCCCTATATAAAAGTTGTAGAGTTACAAATGCATCACAACGGTTATATGACGATCAATCCTTATTTGTCTCATATGCTCGGATTTGGTGAGAAAACTGTGTACACCTCGTTTTCCC
Organism: Ixodes ricinus; assembly: GCA_037355805.1. Classification (NCBI taxonomy): domain Eukaryota; kingdom Metazoa; phylum Arthropoda; class Arachnida; order Ixodida; family Ixodidae; genus Ixodes; species Ixodes ricinus. The sequence goes on along the minus strand of JAZHYW010013639.1, from coordinate 78,526 downwards.
TAGCAGACCGTGACGTTCTGCTTTTTCCCAGCAATTACATATTTGCGTACTGTGATATAATCGAAGCAGAACATGTTGGTGACGTTAAAGCTCCTCTCTTGAGACTGATTCCTTTCGTGGTGAAAAAAGAAATGAAATGGTAACACATTCGTTTAACTTGTTACAATATAAGAAGGTAGTCGTTAAAGAGCTCAACACCATTTGCCTAGAGTTAGTTGGAGAGAAAGGAAGTTTCATACCGTTTCTAGACGGATCCGGTCGTGTGGCGGCCACCCTTCATTTCAGGAAATGCAAGTGAAAATCAGGAACGATAATGAAATGTTTTAGTCTGCTATAAAAAGATTCAAGTAAAGGCAGTTTCCGGCATTTTATAAGAGTTGTCCGATCAAAGAGGAACAATTTTCTTCTCCATAAGTTTACATAATGTATGTGAGGCAAGCTCCGTGTTGCTTGTCACATTTTTCTGGCTCTGGAGAACACCACTTGCCCCATTTTGTTGGCGGGCCTCTTTTCCAGGTGGGTAGTGGTTTCTTCACGGATATGTACCAAAGATTATATCCTATATTAACCAAACGAGTCGCACCCTATATAGGTCGTAAGCTTTTATCTACCGGTAGACATGTTGTCGAGGAAATGAATCAAGGGTCTTCATTCAAAGATGCATTGAGAAAAGGCATTGGGCAGACATATCAAACAACGAAAGACGAATTTTTGCAGAAGCTTAGAGGAAGTGGACATAAAAGAAGACATAAAAGAAAGAACAGATCATCCTCACCCTCATTTCGAACTCAATATAAGAGACGAAAGGTTGGGGATTTCTTTGACTCATAATGACTGCAAACATATTCACCCTACATGAGAGGTCATGCCTCTGTACAACAGAGGAGTTGGACCTTTTTCGGTGCCAAGTACAAATATCTCAGTTGAAAAATCGGAATATCTCGAGTTTTTCCCAGTCTCGGCGCCAAATCAAGTAATCGAATTCCATGTGCCTTCCTCGGACCTCATTTCTTCGACTTGAGGTCCAGCTTTTTACATATTCAGGCAAAGATCGTTCGTGCCAATGGAGATCCTGCGAGCACAACTGCTACCGATGGGACGGTTACTCATGATAAAGTCATCCCAGTGCAGTCCTTTGCAACCTCTCTTTTTCAATATGTTCACGTCTATCTAAACCAGACGTTGGTCAGTCAGTATGAAAATTATTCATACAGATCTTATCTTGATATTATACTCAATGCCAATCAGGTGACGAGAAACCATACCTTGTCTGCTTTATTGTTTGAGGCAGACCCCATAAATACTAGTGAGCGATTAGATATCCCAACCGAAGCCCGGGGATTAGCGGCTCGTTTTAAAGAGACCCAGGGGTCCACAGTGTGTGATATGATATCTCCTTTATTCCTGGACATAGCTAACCAATCGCGGTACATCATCAATGCGGTGGACATTCGTATTGTACTTCGGCAAAATACTGAGGATTTTAGACTTTTAGCTGCATCAACTGTGCCACATAAGCACGTCGTTCAGCTTCCGAAAATAGTGTTATATCTCCGCAGAGTTCAAGTTTCCCCTAGCGTTTTGCTGGGAATAGAGAGACGACTTCAAACATCACCGGCCACATACCTCCTCCGAGGTGTAGAGATTAAAACAAGAACGGTTTGCCCCGGTCTTTCCCACGTTGTCTTTGACGACCTGTACTCTCATCGCGTCCCATCCAGACTGATTGTGTGCTTCGTTGCAAGTGAAGCCTTCCAGGGAAGTCGCGAACGCGACCCGTTTAAATTCGAGCACTTTAATCTAAAGACCAGTGTTTTGGATGTGGGAGGGGTGCCTATACGAGAAGATTATGATTTCTCAAAAGACGTCTATATGAAAGCCTATATGAACCTCATTTACCGACTCAATAAGAAGGATGTTCCTTTTCCAAAAGGAGCATTTTCCAAAGACCAGTTTCTTTTGTATTACACTCTGACTCCCGAAAGAGAGGAGAACACTTTATGCCCCATTGTAACTGCTAATGTAAGGTTAACCCTGACGTTCAAAGAAGACCTAAAGAAAGCAATAACGGTCATATTTTTTCCGAGACTCCGAGGGTTCTGGAAATTAACAAAGACCGAAAGGTGAAGTTTGTCACGTAATGGAAGAGATTGAGTTCTACCCACTCTTTTTCCGAAATCATTGCACAAGGCATTTGTTTAGAGGCACATTTGCCCGCGATGAGATACGCAAGCAAACTCCCGAACCAGGACTCTACATTGTGAACACTGCTCCAAGAAGATCGGCTGGCGAGCATTGGGTTCTTTTCTTTATTTCTCCTAAAAACAAACAAATCAGTTTTTTTGATAGTTTCGGTATGATTCCCTTGTACAAGGAATTTTACGACTTTATTGGGAGCGCCTCAAAATTCTACTACAGCAAGAAAACAATTCAAGGGTCAACGTCAGCAACCTGCGGATTCTATTGTTTGTACGTCGGAGCCCTTTTGTGTTGTGGAATGACGCTGCAAGAATGCACAAGAAAGTTCTCCGCAACCAACCAGGACGTCAACGATCGGCTAATACCCATACTCGTACGGAAAGAATTTGAGTCTCCGGAACAAGATCTGACGTGCTCTAGCGTGTTGTGAAGCAATAAAAAATTAAAACAAAAACTTGCGTCATTGTCATTAAAAGATGTCTTGTGTGTTCCTCACCAAGCGGAACGCTCGATCCAGGCATGTCCGGGAATGTTTTCCCTGACGTCAACCGAACGTAGTAACACAATACATGCATTTTGCAGTTCAGAGTCACATTTATTTACGAAAAACAAATTCTCTTCCAAATCAAGTCTCTCAGTATCATATGTCCATAGATGACTTGAAGATGGTAGCCCGAGTTTGCGGCCTTCTTGAGGTACCACAACGCTTCACCAATCACATAGGGTAGGTCGGCTTCTCCTCTAAAGAGGTGTGTGTCCATTGCCCACAAAAGGTCGCAGAGGATTCCAAATGGACGATTGGATACGGCGCCCACGGTTGCCTTGTAATGCGAGTAAAGCAGCTGAACTTGGTGCATGATGTCTTGATTTCTGATGAAGGGGAACGTTCCAAACAGAACCAGTTGTACCGTGCAGTCGAAGGCCTCGAGTAAATCGGAATTTTCATGATGCGTATGTTGCTCCAGACAGAGACGGATATCGTCGACAGACACGTGTCGCTTATGACACGCAGGAAGTGAGCGCGACGGCATCTTGACACCATACTAACTCGAGGTTTCTCGACATGCGCTTTACAAAGGAGCTTTTTTCTTGCTTTTGTCGATGTCACTCGCTTTTACCCAGCTATTATGAGAACTAGAATATCCTCTCCATTTTACGAGGTACTCTTTTCCACCCGCTGTGCGACGCTGTCTGATGATTTTCTCAATCGGCCAAACTTTATTTACCGATATTCGTACTCTTTGCAGTTCGGATTCATAGAATGAGCCGAGGATAGGCTCCTTGTTTTCTCTATCTACTAGATAGTAAACTATGGGAGTGCCAAGTTTTATTTTATCAACGATAAACACTTCATCGGAGAACGACTGTTTGTATTTCTTTAACAAAACGTGTCGGTTCTTTGAAATGCGTACGGTATCGCCGACCTTAAATTTAGGTTTTCTAATCCTAGGCTGCGAAGGATAGAGTCTAGCGAAAAACTCGCTTTCGTTACGTTTAGAAACGTCGACAGGTCGGGCTCCTAACGTGCGATGAAAGCTGTTGTTGTAGGATTTTACGAGCTTGGGAAGCACTTCAACTAATCTACGTGTTCTAGCATATTCGAAGTATTTCCAGATACGTTGCATTATGGTCCTTTGGACACGTTCTACGAGACTAGCTTTTTTGTCGCTGTAAGTATGGTACAGGTGAATCTTTCTCTTCAAAAGAAAGGACTTAACAGTCTTATTCCTAAATTCCATCCCCCTGTCAGTATGTAGAAGCTTGCATTGTTTGAGCTTTTTAAAGGTGATTTTAAAAGCTCGCACAATTTCATCGCCCGTCTTTTTTCGAATGGGAACAACGAACAACATGCGGGAAAAGACATCGATGGTGAACATCAAATATCGAAACCCATCGTTATATTTGGCGATTTTTTGTATTTCTACGAGGTCACACTGATACAAATCATGCATGCCATGTGCAATTGTTTTGCGAAAAATCCGAGGACGTTTTATTTCTCGAAACAGGGTATAGGCGTCCGCACCTTCTAAGAAATCCTGAGCTTCTTTTCGACCTCCAACGCTGGCATTGGCGAGTCTGTTGATTCCTCCGAAGGATGCTGCGTGATCACTCTTGTAGTACACTGGGGTCTTTGACATCGACGGCATGACCGTTTCCTCTTGGATGCTCGACAAGGCTTGATTCTATACTTGCTCAGATCCAGGTGTAAATTAATTACGGAAGAGATGTCCCCTCGCATCCACGCAGGTTGACGATTGTAGAGTTCGTATTTGAGCAGCTCGATTATATTCGATCCCTCGACGGGTTTCCCGTGGGCAATGATGCAGCCGTCTGCGTCATAGGCAAGAACAGATCTCACCGTGTGAAGGAGTCCAAACACCTTTCTATGATGTCTTCGAGGAAAGGTGGCGACGATCTCGTTGTCGTTGAAGTAGTCCAACTTATCGTTCAGAACGGGAGCCATCCCTTCTCGATGAGCCGCTTTGATGCTCGAATCGGTGGGGAGTCGGGCGATGAAGCCGACGGCAGACGACCGCGCTTGGGTGAAGGAGCAGACTCGGGCGAACCTCGTCGAATGGTGCTCTGCGCTTTTGCGACCGATCTCTTAAAGCGATCGTAGTTGACGACATTCTTGGGGAGGTTCTGGGCAACCAATAAGGGAGCCAGGAGTTCGAAGTGGGCGGGAACTTCTACTTGCTTGGCTTTTGAAATTAAATACATCACGAGATCAAGAATGTTTGAATCGGGTAACGGTTTGTTATTAAAGATGATATGTAACGTAGTCGCATCCCACGATAACACTGGTTTAAGGAGCTCTAATAAAGTTCGTGCCTTTTGCCTAGATGTTTTTCCGAGATATTTCACCATGACATTTATGTTTTGATCAAATTCGTCAGTCTGCGACGGCTGATCACGTGACTTGACCTCATGAATAGGTTCGTCAGGTGGAGAAAAAGGGGGTCTCAGCATAAAACGAAGGGACTCCAGTATCTGTTTTACTTTTACGTCATCCGTTTCCGCATTTTTCAGGACATCGATGACCGGGACTTCAGACGTTGGTGTGGGGCGCGGTTGCAAAATTGCTTTTAGTTTGGCGTCTTCCACCTTTGTGTCCCTGAAGGGAACCAACTGGTATTTTTGAGTGACATTTTAGACTCCTACAGCCTTGGCAATGGCGCGACCACCCACCGTAGAAATCAGACCTAAAATGGCAGGCAGCAGCAGCTGTAAAAACCCGCCGCGCATAACTAGTGTCCGTTTTATATTCTTATGAGGTTTCTTGCGATTGGCTAGGCTTCTTATAACCCGGGAAAACTTTTTTATGCGCTTTTTGATGCAGTCGCTTAAAGAGACGTTTCCAGCACACAAATTTAGGCAAATTTCGCGAATAATATTAAGATGCTCTTTTTTAGCGTGCTTCAGTATGGCGCGCCTTTCTTTAGCCGATTTTGCCTTTGCTAGCAAGTGTAGAAACCGAGCGTGCTTTTTGAGGTGCTTCATTAGGCCTCATAGACAATTTCTGGTCCTTCCTTAGGCAAAACATTCGTCCGTACGCGAAACTTGTCGGGACAACCTTGCGATAGGTCGATTAAGATATAAGTGAAGGGTTTACGACAAGCATCGGAATAAATAGTCGGGAGAAGGTGACTTTTATTCTTTCCAAACAGCTGTCTCGAGAGAATTTGAAGCTGGTCTGCGATCCTGACCGACCTAAATATAATGAATGATGTAGAATTTAAACTTATGGTGCGATAAACAGGATCGTTAAGAAACAAGTTTTGCGTAATGAAAATTACGCTAGAATTCCAGTGATGGGAAGCTCCCACGAAAAACGCAGATATTTCCTTTAGTTTCGATGGATTCGCTAGGAAATCATCAAAGATAACTAAAGAACTCCTATCGGGGTCCAAATTTCCGGGAATATTTTGAACGAAATTCACTTCTGGGAGCTCTTGGTGGAAGGGTTGATGATACACGTACACATAAAATATATCTTCTGGGGGATTATCGAATATTTCGTTTCGTGCAGCGATTATCTTTCTCACCATGGTCGATTTGCCAGACTGAGAAGAACCGCTGATTATTATTTTGCTGCATGGTGGAAAACGAAACTTATCCACTTGATCCATCGCATATGGCTAAAAGTAAAGGAATGAAAATTCTATTGTTGTTCGCGAATATTTAAACTACTTTTTTCTTGCTCGTAGAACAAAGAAGTCGGGACGCAAACACTGTCTTGACGGAACAGTCATTTTCCTGTTGCAGGTCAGGAACTTGTCTTGACTTGCATTGTGATAGACACGCTTTGTCAAAGAGAAACGAATTAAGAACGTCAAGAAAGAGAATCACTAAATCCAAACAAAAATATTTATTAGATACACGTGAAGCTAATACTTTCGAAATTTATGCATCTTTGTGTCGGGACACAACTCGAAGAGGTTCCTCAGTATTATCTCCTTTAACTGGAGCACGAGGTCCATCGATGTCTTCTCGCCCACTATCCCCAGTGGAACACACATGCGAATTCGAGACCGCTGCCAGCGGTCCGAGATCGGTGACTTGTTCCAGTTTTCCTTCGTCCAAAGTTCCATTTTGAGAACGTGGGAATAGGACGGGGGATCCCGCGACCTCACAATAGAGCAATCTCCGTGGTTGTCGCAAAAGATATTCCAGGAGGTTGTGCCAGTGGATTTTAGTGATGTCGTTGATGTTGTAGGCACGTTGTGTTCGTCGTTTAATGCTGATCCCTTTGAGGGCATGACACTTGCAGTATCTTCCTGTCCGTGGACAGAGGTGTACGATGTGCAAATGACGCCACTCACCGGGCTGCAACTTCTTCGCCGCTTCGATCGTTCTGTTGATGGCAACTTGTCTGTTGCTGGCGTACTCTCCTCCTCGCTCGATATGCAGAGTGTCTCGGGGAGTCCTCGATCTTGATGGTGAGTGCAGATCCATAGTCCTCTCGATCCTCTGGCACTAAGTAACTGTTCCAGAAATCGAACAGTGTTTGCACCGCTGGGATCGGGAAGCACGTCGTGGAGTATTTGAAAGTTTGGTGCGCAAAGGCGTCGCACTCGTCGCAAAAGACTTTGAAAGGACTCTCCATATTCAGGACCGTGCTGCCAGAGCGATCCAACATCGCTTCCAGTAGGTTGATCACAAATTGTCCTACTTGATTGTAAGTCTTCAAATTGCCGTACTCCTCCAGGAACTTCTTGGTGCTGTGATAGATGTGTATCCACGTCGGATGATGCGCTATCCGTAGAAAGTCCAGGAGGCGTTTGGGCTGCACCTCCATACAGTTCACACTCCCGAGCCACCCTGTCCACATCGAGCTCAAATTCATCTTCGAATAACTTCTCTATCAACTGAGTAGACAAGAGTTCTTCCGAATCGAATGGAAGTTCCATTGCTTTTGGCTTGAAGAAATTACCTCTTATATTTTATGCATAACCTTGATGAGTTCCGTAAAAAATTACGCCCCTCCTTTCTTCCTGTCTATACTCGGATGCATATCCTGTCTATAGACGGATGCATATCCTGTCTCTAGCGAGGTGGGATGAGCGCCGCTTTATCGGGAGAATAGGAAACACACCAATGCAAAATTGACTTCCTCAGGTAGGAAGCTGTCTAGACGGATTGGGAGGGACTGATAGACCGTCCTTTTATGCAACTTCCTAATTCTCAGAGCGCTCGCCCATCCGGGGGGCAAAGAAGTTGTCTATACTTGCACTGTGAAAAGGGCGCTTTATCGAGACAAGGCGATGCAAAGTTGACTCCTCAAACCGTACAGTCTGGAAGGGATCGATAAGGCTTTATGCAACTTCCTATTTCTCATTGCGCATGCTCATGACGTCATTCACTTTCCATAAAAAACGCAGGTGCTCTACTCTCTGCTTCAGACGGCCCGTTTCGGAAGAAAGGTAAACAGTCTAAAAACTAGATGCCTTGCTTTCCTTTGCTAATGATAATTTTCTTTCAGGAGAGTCTTTGGAGAAGCCGTACACTGCCTTTGGACACCTCCAGGGACTGGACAAGCAGCACTAGACTGGACACCTTAAGGGATTGAACAAGCAAGGAACCTGTCAACGCTGTGAGCTTCAATGTCTGACCTAGCGGAAAAGCTGAAATCACTCGAAAAATGTAAAGCACCAAAATTTGTAAAAATTGCAGAGGTGCCAACCAATGTAAAACTGCCTGTTGTAGACATAGGACGATTGGAGACAAGATACGGCCCAACCACAGTTGTAACGCTACTCATTAATAACGTCACCAAAAAGGTTTTTCTTCCCAAACGATTTCTAAAGTTGACAGAGGATGACATTAAAGAAATGCTGAAAAAAGATCTAGTCCTGGAAAAACGAGAAGGAACCGGGCAATCCCCTGACATTATCTTCTCTTAGGCCTCATAATGGTTACCTGCCATCTTTGTCGCCTCGCCGACCGTCAGCACTATTCCAGTGCAGAGTCGCTGCAAGTTCACCTAGCTCAAGTCCATAACGTAGCTCCAGAAAATTGCATGCCGTTTTACGAACGAGCTTGCGTTCTTCGAAATTACGTGGCATACTTCGAGCTATATTTGCATGAGAGAGACACCGAGTCCTATGACGTGTACACCTTTTTTAGGGAGCGTTTGCAGGAAATCGCAAGGGTGCTTAGGCATTTTGGCTTGCCTCTGCGATTTTTTGTAACGCTGACTGTAGAACTCGGGCGTCTCCTCCCTGACGATGAAATCGAAATTAGTGTCCACTTTTTCCATAGTGCCGTCCACACCATATTTGTGGATTCTAATATCGAGCAAGCCTTGCAGCGAGTCTGTGCTGAAATAGCTGGTAGGTTGGAACATTACCAAGAACGAGGATCCGGCTTCTTTCTTGTTGGCATAAAGGTTTGCGGCATCAGTTTGGGTCGCTTCCTTCCTCCAACTGTTGGTTGCGCCGTTTCTCTCCCGAAGGAGCTTTCCGCGAAGCAGTGTCTCGTGAATGTGACCGAACGACTTTCTGAACCCGAACGGGACATGTGCTTCGCGTTTTCGGTGCTCGCCGCTTTGCATCCTGCTAAAAGCTGGCATCGGAAAAGAGCATCCTCGTATCGTGAGCACATGGGCAAGTACGTGTTCCCAGAGACGTTTCCCATAACTTTCCCACAAGATGTTGAGACGTTCGAGCGAAAAAATTCAGTCTCCATCAACGTATACGGATTCGACAAGGACCAAAAATTTATCTATCCACTAAAAGTCGTTGCGGATGAGTTGGAGAAGCATATTGATCTCCTTCTCATCGACAATCACTTTGTGGCAATTACAAATCTTGCCGGTCTCTTCCCAGAGGCTCCCAGCTTACGTGTACGCTGTAAAAGATGCCTCACTGGCTTTCGATCAGAAGCCTCCCTCTCTGCTCATCTATCGATGTGTAGAGATAAAAAGCCAGGAAGAACAGTCTTCCCACGAAAGGGCGATGAGCTGTACTTCAAAACCACGCACGTAATGGAAGAATTCCCTTACTATTGCGTTTATGACTTTGAGGCAATACTGGAACCAAGCGAGAGGACGGGAAACGTCTATGAGAACCATGTGCCCAGTTCTTTTTGTCTGCTTGTAATCCGCTCGAAGGACTCGAGTATTGTCGAGGAATACCTCTACCGCGGCCCCGACTGTGTTGAAAGGTTCATTTCCATTCTAAATTTCATAGAAAAGGAAATACCTCGATTGATTCAGTTAAGTGAAGTACCGCTTCAAATGACGCCCGAAAATGAAGTGACTCACGGTAACTCCTCCAGGTGTGCTATCTGCCTTGAAAGCTTTAGCAAAAAAATTAAAACTCGAGACCACGATCACGTCACTGGACAGTACAGACGTGCCCTGTGTTCACACTGTAACTTGAACCATCGGATTAACAAGACAACAATTCCTCTTGTGGCACATAACCATTCGTATGACCTAAGCTTTATTCTCGAAAAGCTAAATTACTTCAACTCAAAGAATATCAATGTCTTGGCATCTAGTTGCCAGAGCTTTAAGTTGCTCGAGGTTGGCAACCTTCGCTTCATTGATAGCTTTGCCTTTCTTAACGCAAGCCTAGAGACACTCGTGCAAAACCTTCACTCGAAGGGAATAGAGCACTTTCATTGCCTTCGTGAGTCCTTTCCCAATCACGCGGAGCTTTTGGCGCGCAAGGGGGTGTTTTGCTACAACTACATCACGAGCTTTGAAAGCTATGAAGAGCAGAGTCTACCCCCACGTGAGGCCTTCTTTAACAAGCTTAATGGGAGCGACATAAGCGAAGAAGACTACAGACATGCACAAGTCGTATTTGAGACAATGGGCCTAAAGAACCTCGGAGAATACAGCGACCTCTATCTCAAAACAGACTGCCTCCTACTGGCTGACGTTTTTCAAAACTTTAGACGCTGGACGCTGGAAACATACCAAATTGAGGCCTTACATTTCGTGTCCCTGCCATCCTTGAGCATGTCATGTGCATTGAAACATTCCAAAGTCAGATTGCAATTAATTGACGATCCCGACGCCTATCTCATGATAGAGCAAGGAATTCGTGGGGGTATCACCCAATGCACGACACGTCACGCTATCGCAAACGTCCCGGGAACGGATTCATATGACCCGCAGCAAGAAGAGTCTCAAATTTTGGACTTGGATGTTAATGGGTTGTATGCGTCAACCATGAGAGAGCCACTTCCCGTGAGAGACTTTGAATGGATGAGCGATGAAGAGATTGCCTCTATGAGGATCGAACAGGTTCCGGACGACGCACCGATGGGATACATTCTCGAAGTTGACCTGAAGTACCCACACGAGTTGCACGACAGTCACTCGGACTTCCCTTGGCTCCGGTGAAACAAAAAATACCGTACGAGTGGCTATCAGACTACCAAAAGAACCTGATTGGCAAGTTTGATATGCCAAAAGAGGACGCCACCAAAAAGCTGCTACTGACGCTGCACGATAAGACAAAATATGTCGTGCACTACCGGAACCTGAAACTCTACCTCCAACTGGGGCTAAAAGTCACCAAAATCCATCGGGTCCTAAAATTTTCGCAGCGTCCGTTCCTGAGGGAGTTTATCGACTTGAATCACAACATGAGAAAGCAAGCAACTAATTCCTTCCAGAAGAGTCTTTCCAAACTGTTCATGAACAGCATATACGGCAAAACAATTGAGAACGCACGCAAACATGGGAACATTAAATTGTGCGTTAAAGAGGACGAGATACTGGAAATGCTTCAGAAGCCGAACCTGACACAGTTTCGAGCGCTGAGCTCACAGGTTGTCATTTTCCAGTTCGCTCCGACAGTTCTAAGGCTCAAACAACCGCTCTATGCAGGGTTCTCAATCCTCGACATCTCAAAAACCGTCATGTACGACTTTTTTATAATAAACTTCGCCGTGTCATGCCCACTGCTAAGGCGTTGTACGTCGACACAGATTCATTTTTCCTGCACCTTGACGGTTCACAAGTAAATGAGTGGCTGCTGAAGCTCAGAGAAAGGTGTCTGGATACGTCTACATATCCCGAAGGTCACGAACTGTTCTCGAATGAAAACAAAATGAAATTGGGCGTGTTCAAAAACGAGCACCCGACTACCCACCTGCTGTCGTTTTGCTGTCTAAAACCTAAACTTTACGCTTTCAAAATTTCGAATGACACAAACTGCATAAGAGCAAAGGGAGTCAAAAAGTGTGAATCTCGAAAGCTTACATACGACCTTTATAAGCACGCTCTCGAGACAAAATCATTGCACAGAGTGACGCAGCACTTGATTGCTCGAAAACTGAATGAGAATAAGAGCATCGCGATAGAAAAAGTTGCCCTAAATCCATTTGACAATAAACGGTTTATTTGCACGGATGGGGTAACCACATTACCGTTTGGACACGTGAAGCTGAACAAAGATTGACGCTTTTGTTTATATGCTAATCGCTTTCATTTGTGTTGTATATATGCTCATTATTATACTTTTGATGTAAAACAAATGTCATTGTAAATAGTGAATGCTGTCCTCTTTTGTGATCAAATGGGAACTTTGTAAATAGAATGTTATGTTTGTCATTTATCAAATATTTTGTGAAACTCTGTAATCATTAGAAGTGTTTGGAATTGATGTTGCTTTATGCATTGAATAAATAATTATGAACAAAGTACGTCTTGTATTTACGGAAGCGTATGGATGAGTCCATACCTCCGACACTTTTTCCACACAGCGCTACAAACATTCTTTAAAAACGCAAATTCTGCTTACCACGTCTCCATGTCAGGTTGAGCGCAGCGTCGATGCTTTAACGTACTGACAATCTTGTGAGAAAAACAAATCTTTTCTTTGGAAACAAGCTGAATTGCCCACTGCTGACATCATGAAGCCACGAGTGGCTAGAAGACACCTCAAGCGAATTCAAAAGATTCAGGCATGCGAGACCTTCATTCAAATATCCCACCGGATTCAAAAGATTGTTCTCCGCGTACGAGAACAATCGAATTTCCCGCCTCAAGCGAGATTACCCACTTCTCCAATAGATGGCGTTGACGTAGTTACCATTGGCTATAACTTTTATACACGCTAGAACCAAAGCGTGCGGTCGCATGCTGCAAGGATACCTGACTCGTAATTCAATGCGATCGCGATGCTCCTGGGTTCAAATCCCAGCTGCGACAGAAAAGTTTTTTTCTACAAGAATATGTGGAAAAAAAGGGAGATGTTCACGTGATCTAATCACGTGGAAAGAGGGCAGTTGAGAACGCCACTTAAGGGATGATGACGTCATTTCTGGTATAAGCAGAAGGCCATTAAGAAACACTTAAGGGGTGACGTCACTTGGGAAAACACTGAAGTCAATTGAGAACGCCACTTAGGGATGATGATGTCATTTCTGGTTAATGCAGAACCACTTCAGAGCCATTACGAAACACTTAAGGGGGTGATCATGACGTCACTTGCGCCGTGGGAAACACTTAAGTGTCACTTGAGAACGCCACTTAGGGATGATGATGTCATTTCTGGTTAATGCAGAACCACTTCAGAGCACATTACGAAACACTTGCTGGGGTGATCATGACGTCACTTGCGCCGTGGTGAAACACTTCAGTGTCACTTGAGAACGCCGCGGTACACTTAAACGCCGTGGTTGGTGAGCCTCATTTCCGGCTAAATTTTGAGTAGGTAGTAGAGGAATCGTCCTGCTTGCTTTCAAAGGTCGCAATGGAGTCCCTGAGCGTGCACCCTTGCGTCGGTTCTAGACCCAATGTTGGAAAACTTCAATTCCTGGGCAGACTATGTGCTTACCGGAAAGCTTGTGGGGCCGCTTGGCTTGCCACGGGGGCGGGGGGGAGGTTTCCCGCTCTCCGCTAGAAAATAGGACGGCCGAGCCTGGTCATGGGCACTTTTTTGATCGTTCGGGTCTCCTGTCAGTCGGTCATGGTAATAAACCTCTGCCCAAGTCCACGGAACGAGTCGTCTGGTCCATCTCCTGCGGCGACTACTCCATCGCTTACAAAACAGGAGCGACTAACGTTGTGGCCGACGCAATGTCACAAGCTCCTTTTGTAGGGTCCCTCCCACTGGGACAGAACCAAAGTTTGTGGGATCAACCGACATCGTGGCCAACACTTCGGAGTCGTAATGGGGGACATTGGTGAGCCAGGCAGACCTCCGCAAGATCCAGCAGGAAAGGCAGACTTTGCCGACGCGTGCGCGAAAGGCTTGTAGCACAGAGAGCAGGCAGCACCGGAAGCGATGACGAGTACGACTTGTACCTGCTGAGCAAGGACGGACTTCTCCGCTACACCCTCCAGGCAGACAACGACTCCGATAGATCGCCTTTTCCGGATCGTGATACCTCGAAAGCTGCGCAAGTTATTCATCACGCATTTCCATGATTCGGCAATAGCGGAGTCACAGCAGCGGCAGTAGGAGTTACGATAAGTTATGTCGTGTTTTGCAACTTGGCCAGGCATCAGGCAGGATGTATTGAAGTATGCACGCGGTTGTCCACCGTGTCAAAACCACGAAACCGGGCTGAAGCCAATTACCAGGATTAATGCATCCGGTGTCGTAAGCCAGTCGCCTTGGCAGATTGTTGCATGTGATGTTATGGGACGTTTCTACATAGTCCTCGCGGAAATCAGTGTCTGCTTCGTTGTGACTGCCAACTTCACAAAGTGTGTGCAACTGTTTTCCCCAACGAAAGGCTTATTTTGCGGCGAATCTGGCAAAGCACTTCCTATCCGTCTTCACCAGATTCGGCTGCGGTAGAGCTCATCACGGACGGTGCTTGGTACTTTCAGTGTACAGATCTTTCATCGACACATGCACGGCGCTTGGAATACGCGGTACAAGCTAACGTCGCCGTATCACCCGCAGTCCCACATCACCGGAGAGGGTCAACCCGCAACTCAAAATGATGTTGATCTCCATACAGCCCATCACAAAGAATGGGGTAGCAACTCGACGAGATGGCATTCGCAACGCGCAGAATGATCAACCGGTTTTACGCCTTGCGCACCTCAACTTTGGTAAGGAGCTCACCTTTCCAATGGAAAACATTTTTATGCACGGGTGTTGCGCAGAATGAACGCCTGTACGCACAGTCCGCTCAAGACGTCCCATTGCCGACTCTTTTCGGCCGTTCATGAAGCACGAGAGAACCTCAACGTTGCTCTGTCTTCAACAAGCCGCCCAGTACGACGAGGGCCGCCGCAATGTTCAATTTCAGGTTGGAGACCTGGGTACCGCCAGACACACATTCCCCTTTAGTGATTCTATTTTCTCAAATTATAGTCCCCAATGGCCCTAAGCGAAATAGTTCTCATGACAGTTATTCCAATGCACTGATTCTGATCCAGACTTGACAACACCACTGAAGACGTCTCACCACTGGACGACCGCGAATGTCAGTGTGTTTGAGAGCAGCCTCGAAAAGCTCTTCAAGGTATGCCAAACATGCTACGCACCATGCAAAACTGTATCTCGCGTGTCTGGCACAATGCTCAAGGTGCAGACGCTCTGTGCCAAAGGTCACCTCCTACGAGAAGCCAGCCCATAATAAACAGCAAGGCAGCGGGCAATGTGCTGGTGTCGGCAGGTATACTTCACCGGCGACAGCCCCACCAGCGTGCTCACAACACTGGAGCACATCAACATTCAGGATGTTCACGCCTCGAACCTTCCACCCCTTTCCACAAACCACATAGGGGCAAGCAGTTGAAGACTATAACTTTACGTGTGCAGCGCCGGTGCAGCAAGTTGCTGCTAGGGGCGCAGGTCGGTTAGTTTAGAAAACCAGCGGTCATGGTCATTGACGGTCAATTGCAGCACCCTGCTGGAGGATTCTGGCAGTTCAATGACTCAGCCATGAACATTATTGTCCCCACCATTGAATAGGACCTTCAGCCACTTAAAATTGCCAGATCAGAAATGGCCTTTCCCAATCTTCACTAGTCATTCCATAGTAGGCACAACAGAAAGCTTCTAAACACAGTGCATAGATTTTCAGTGATTTGTATTTTTATGTTTAGTGTGCTTGATGTTTTCTCCTGGGCTTGTAGGAACATGTTACTATTACTTGCTACTATAATCTGAAGCATATTTGTTGATACATCTTGCTTTTTATCTCTGCAGCTACCTGCTGATGCTGGTAGCACTGACAATAAGCTCAGGAAGCTGAAGGAGACAGCGCTTATGAACCTGAAACAAGCCCTGGAAGAGGGTCCCGAAGGAACAGCCCAAGTCCCAGACGAGACTGTATGTGGCAGATGACGAGAAGATCAAAACATACTGAACACGATTTCAGCGAACTTGCAGCATTTGGCCAGACAGTCCATCCCGACATCTCGGGACGAATTCATCAGCTTGTCCAGGAAGGCACCACATCAGTGCAGGAAGTGAAAAAGTGCCTAAGGTACTTTGTAGAGGATGTGATCTTCGCTGGAAAGGAGAAGCCTGACAACAGCTGCAGAGCATTCTATCCAACAACCAAAGATGTAGCCAATCATATTTTCGCTGCACTGAAGAAACAGCGATCCAGCAACGTTGACCAAGAAAACGTGTTGGCACTGGTTGAAGAGCTTGGGAGTTCCAAGACAGATGACAACATAGAGTTCCGACCGTATCGAAGGCAAGTGCATGATCAGGAGACCGCTGAGGGGGGCGACGTTGACGACATGTTGGAAGCAGCTACGCGGGAATATGAAGAGACTCTCCTGTTCTGTTACCAATCTAAATTTATGAAAGAGATCCTCGTAAAGTATGGCCAGAGCGTAGTCTGTCTAGACGCTACAAACAAGACAACGGATTATGCACTGCCACTTTTCTTCATTGTCGTCCAAACTCCAGCAGGCTACATGGTTGCAGGTGCCTTCATCGTACAGTTTGAAACAGCATCCTGCATAACTGAAGCGCTCTCCGTGTTTAAGCGCTGGTGTCCAGATCTAGAGCCTGAATACTGGATGGTGGACTGCTGCCCAGCAGAAATGAGGCATGATCAAAATAGCGCGAACTTCACAAGGAGAAAAAAGGCAGATGTACGAAACGACTGGCACTGACTTCCAACTGAGTTTATTGCATCATCCAACCAAGCAATATATACCTATCTCCAGCGAACATAAAAACACACTTTAGTTATACATTAAGATTACATGTACACCATGCGCTTATCTTTAGATAAAACCATCAAGAAAGGATAATTCTTTGTCAATGAGACACACAGACGGCATGCTGATCGCACCTGTCTCTCGCTGTTGCTTTTTATAAAAAAACGCCTCTACGGTCGAATCTCGTTAATTCAAACTCTCTTAATTAAAACTAGCAGATAATTCAAACTAACGTGCAGGTCCCATCATATATGTCTTTATGGGAGGAAACTCCCGGTCAATTCAAACTTCGCTTTATTCAAACAAATGTTCGGTCCCCTCGAGTATGAATTAACGAGATTCGACTGTAAAATTTTCCTTTCTGTCTTGTCCTTTGCTCTCTTCAGAAACTTGGCCACAGATTCAAAACCGGTTTACACCCACGTCGTCTAACACGCTCAGCAAAATGACCACCCAAATTGCTTCGTACCGACAGATGATGTTCGCGCGCTCTCTCGTAACACTGACCTGTTTGCCAATGTAAACGCGGCCACAGCTAAAAGGAATTTCGTTAACAACCCCCTTGTGCAGTTAGAGTACATGACTGCATGCTTTTGCTGCGATTGATCACAGCAAGCACAGAGGACATATCTTGCCAAGCTTGCAGAGTCTCCTCTTTTCAGCTCCCTGGAAGCTTGTAGAGTTCGAGTCGTCCCAAAGCAGAGAGCAGAGGGCGACAACTTGCTCTTGCAATACTCTATACTATGTGTTTAATTGGATTACTGATAACGTGGAGTGACTGTATGCGTGGCCCCCGTACGTGTGCCGGACGGACAGCATGCCGGGATCGACTCGTCGCGTGGTAACCCTATTCTTCTTTCTCTTCACCGACGATTTGTATCCTTTGTGCCGGTCCTCCTCGCGCGCGACGTGCTACGTCGTCCTGGCGGCCTCTCACAAAAGTTTGCGATTGCTCAAAGTGTGAGCCAGGTCAGGAGTTGAGATTTAAAACTGCATGTACCCGATACTGCTTTCGAGCGCTGCCTTTACAGGATTCTAAGACATCGTAGAGTCTAGAACAATGAAAATTGCAGTTGTCCTATATCTCTATCTAGAGAGATCGCCTTGGCCGGTGATACGCTAATCTACCTGCCTACAAGCTTAGCAGGATATGTCCTCTGCTTACTGGGCATAAAAGTGATCAATGCGCAAAAGAGCATGCCGTCATGTACACTAACTGCATAAGGGGGTTGTTTACGGAATTCCTTTTAGCTGTGGCACGCATTTACATTGGAAAATCGGGTCGGTGTTAGAGAGAGCATGCTAACGTAATCTGTCGGTACGAAGCAATTTGGGTGTGTCATCTTGCTGAGCACGTTAAACGATGTGGGTGTAAACCGCTTTTGAATCTGGCCAAGTTTCTGAAAGAGAGCAAAAAACAAGACAGAAAGAAACTCTTAGATGGTTTTTTTATAAAAAGAACGGGAGCCACGTGCGTCAGGATGCCGTCTGTGTCTCACAGACAAAGAGAATTATCCTTTCTTGATGGGTTTATCTGAAGATAGGCACGGGGTTTAGATGTACTCTTAATGTATAACTAATTTTGTGTTTTTTTATGTATCGCAGGAGATCGTATATACTGCTTGGTTGGATGATGCAATAAACTTGGTTGGAAGTCAGTGCCAGTCCTCTCGTACGTATGCCATTTTTGTCCTTGTCAAGTTGCGCTATTTTATTCATGTCTGACACGAACCAACTTAGCCCAATCAAAAGTGGTATTACAGAAATCGGGGCTCTAGCACAATCTTCCCGAAAAGCGCAGTGATGCTCTGTGAGTTTTACCATGAACAAGCCTGGGACCGGTGCGCTCCAGGAAAAAGGCAAATGGAGTGTCTGACCGCAAAAGTACCCTCCGACTCCTAAGGAAGCGTGGCACGCGCTACATCTCAAGATGAATATGACCATGCCTTCACAGAGTTGACAAACTTGGACCACTGGCAGAACCCCAAGCTGAGGAACCGTTACATAGGTTTTGCTGGCTGCGAAT
Source organism: Ixodes ricinus (assembly GCA_037355805.1). Lineage (NCBI taxonomy): Eukaryota > Metazoa > Arthropoda > Arachnida > Ixodida > Ixodidae > Ixodes > Ixodes ricinus. Next base: position 59,696 of record JAZHYW010013639.1, on the reverse strand, counting down.
GGCGAAAAGTGGCCGATATTCCAACAGGAGAAAAGTACTTCGTAGTCGTCACCACTAATAATGGCACTGAGGTGCAAAACAATGGGGTCGCTCAAAGACTACAACCTGGGGTGTCAAGACGTGGCAGGTAAAGCATTTTTGTCCCCACTGTCAACGCTCGCAAGGCCGTTCCTTCCAAAAAAAAAAAAAAAAAAAAAACACTTCCTGCAAAAAACGAGGTTTTCATGTCAGAAAAGTATCAAAGCACTATCCCAGAGTACCTGCACAAATGGCCCCCAAGGCGACCGAGCATGTAATGCAAAAGAGTGGAAACTGCACAGCAGTACACAAGAGACGACGTCAGTGTATTACCAACAGGAAGGTCGATTCATGGTCAGCTCGAGCATCCCCCGACAGCATCACGTGGTGGATTTTAATGCCCCATGTTGCACATGTGAAAACTTCAAGAAACACGAGGCTTCCATGTACAGCATAATGGAGCAGTTTTCCTTCACGTTGAAGGGTGTGGCTTCGCGAAGGCTGCACGTGACATACATTTCAAGAGCCCACCTGAACCCTGAGACTAACACAAAAGAACTGGATGGCATCCAGCTATCCTCTGTTTCAAGACTGTGCATCTTGATTCTCTACCACAAAAGCCAAGAACATGGGCCCGTGCTCCCAAAAAGAGGTTCAGAATGCAACCGACAGGTTGAGGAACGTGGCAGTGTACTCTAACGATAAACAAATCTTGACGCAGCCTATTAACGACTTAAAGACAGCACTTGGAGCTATTGCTGTCAGGAACAGAATCAGCTAGTGGCCTGGTGACTCAATAGAGGTCGCCCCGGACAAGAACGGAGATCGGCATCTACCGCACCACAGCCTACAGAGGGCACTGAAGGAACTTTCGCGTCCCGGGAGAGTTAAAGCCATTGCCCGCAGCCGAGAGAACCAGTGCCTAAAGCATGTCTTTATGCAAAATAAAGAAAATGTCAAAATTTTCATTATGAGACAAATTTCTGAATACTAGCGTGCCATTATTAAAGCTTCGACTAGAAAATTGCAAAATTAAGTTGTTCACGGAAGAAAATATATCTGTCAGGTCCCTATAGGCTATGTGTAAGCGAGAGCCATTCTATATTGGCCCTTTCATTTTATTTCACTGGGCGCATTCCAAGCGAGCGCCGCTATGTGTGTTGCCCTTTTATTCTATTTCACCGGGCGACATTCCTGAAGTCGCCTACGAAGCTCAGAGGGCACGAAGGTTGTGTACTCAAAAGTGTGTGTTTGTATTAACTCCTCAACATCAAAGGTCTCGACGTGGATTCCCGCGCATGAAGGCACGACTGGCTGGCGTCAGACCGGATGCGGCATCGGGTTACAGCCAGGCGAGATCAAGCTGCGCAAGAGAACTATGCGCCAGTCTACCTGCGGGACTCGGAGCAAGACCGTTTTGCATTGGTGGTACGCAACCACCAATAGTGTCCGTCATGTAACCTAAATTTGTACCGAGAATATTAAACCCAGCGTTTCTTTAATTACCAAAAGCCCACTTGTCAAGACCTCGTTCATTTTTTTAATATATTTTACATTTATGGACATATTCGTTAACATATGTTTGCGACTTTTGTGTTTTGACTGATGTAGTATTTTTCACGTCTTAGGTGAAAGCGTTACTTTTGTAACGTTTTCATGGACAAGTCTTGGTTCAGCTCTGATATGCATTCTGAAGGTGAATATTAAATATGTCGACATATGATAGATGTCTCTAGCTGTGTAAAGGGTTTGAACATGAACTGAGCAATAAATATCGGCTCATTTTACTTGAATACACGCATATCGTCCAAAACGACATACAGCGCACCTATTTTTTTGTATTTATTTAGTTGGTGCGATAGATAAAATAACTGGCGGGGGCAAAATTGCGCTGTCTACACAGGCGGACCAGAACCAAAGGAGCAAATCTGTCACAATTTATTTTCTATCCCAAAGAACATCTACGGCATTTAGAACAGGCTGGGCTATTAGAACGCCATGCTTAAGACAAGGGGTGAACATGGGAGTGGCGAATATGTCAATGTACATATCAGTACATACAAACCACGTCCAATCGGACTCTGAACCTCTACCAGAGCCGCACAAGCCACATATTCTTGAAGTTCTATGACTTTTCTTGTTTTGAGGTCCAGAGAAGGAAGCCGGAATGTGACATCCTTCAATTAAACGTAAATAACGTCCAAATCTACTTTCCACGAGATCCACGAGCGTTACAAAACGAGAATCACGCCCCAGCTGCATACATGACTAATGAAACAAATAAACACAAAATAACGAAGCGTCAGTTACATGATCATTTATCATATAGTTTGTCGTCACTCGTAAAGATGGCACCACTAAGCCTGAAAACACACAAAAACAAACAAAAAATGATGATGATGATGACGGTTACGCGGGGTTCAGAACACGGCCTCCGAAAAGTGTCTGCCAGCAACATGGCTCTGTTTGCACTGTGAACCTTTACTTACAAAGGTAAAGTTAATAATAAAAAAACAGGAACAAAGAAGCACGCGCTTGGAATTCTAACGTGTTTGCGGTACCACGACGTTAAAACTACCCATTATTAATGCTCGTGTAAAATAAACTTTTTAACGGTATCACAAAAGCCTTCCCTTGAAAGACCACAAAGTTGACTTTCCCCGGAGAATTGTTATCAATGAAGACGCCACATGGCAAAAGACTGCATCAACTTTCCTTCAAAATGGTCTGTTCAGATCAGTCCTTTAGCCCTAAGATCATGCAGTGATGTAATATCATATTTTCAGCCATTTCATGGGAAGCCTTGCACGGTTTTTTCTTTGCACATCAAGGACTTATATTACTCACTTCAAGCAGCCATTTTGCTTTCAGGGTCCGTCTGTTTTGGGGAACAAATTAGTTTGGTTTTAGTTCCAGTCTGGTATGGGGATTTCAGATTTTCTAAGGATTCTTGAACTATATCTCAGATCTAGTGGTAAATCCTAATGGTCGAAAATTCATCCAATATCAAGGCGTATAGGTTCGGCGGTAGCTCCTGCCCTTTAGGAAATCTATCTCAGAAGCTTAGATTTAAAGTTGCACGAGTTTATCAAAGACCCTGGTTCAATTTTTATTGGAAGATAAAGGATGACATTTTGGTATGTGCCCTTGACTGCCCCTGGCTGCTTCCATCGAGGATACCATGTACGAGGAGGCTCCCGAGTTGAGGTTCCCCATTGAGAGGCCAGAAAACAATGTACAACAATATTTGGACCTCCAGCCTTAAATTGTCTTGGGGTTGTGCTGGTCATATGGAAAGGCAAAGGCAAAATCAATACTTCCATTTGATAGTTGCCATTCCAAGCACATAAAAGCAGGTGTATTTCGAAATAGGATAGCGCAGTCCAAAAGTCTTGTTGCCACTGGATTATGACATATCTATTCAGGTTATGTTCTCCCAGTTGAATGCTGCAAGATACCCTCAAGATTTCCTGTCCAAACAGCTTTCGTAGACTTTCATAAGGCAAGGAATTTCAGAAAAATCTCGAACAGAAAAAGTGTGTAGTCGTGCCATTTTTCCATAAGATATCCCACAACCTGAAATCAATCGGTGATAAGTTTGGTTTATGCATGGCATTTAGCACAGATATTAGCTTGAAATATTTGGCTCCTTTCGCTTCTGCCCAAAGAGGTTGCATGAAAAAACACAAACGTCTTGTCCGTTCTTGTCTTTTATGTTCTTCATTTACACAGTCAAACCCGTTTATATCGAACTCGCAAAAAACGTCTACCAGTTCGAATATAGCGGGTAATTCAATATAAAATTTTTAATGAATTTGACTCTCAATAATTTACTTTCTGCTGACATAGTACTCAATGAAATAGTATTGCATCTTCTGTTGCATTTTATTCATTGCATCCGCGATAACGATTTTTTCTCACGATATCGACGGACTCCAAACTGCTGAGGCCGCTGCCTTCTATATTCACGCAGTAGCGCCGAACTATGCCGAGAGCACGGAGCGCGTCCGAGCAGGGAGTACCTTCTCCTGCAGAGCGCCGTTTTGCTCTGCAAGTTGGTTTTTCCCTAAAGGCCGGTTCAGACACTTGCGTTCGACTGCGTTCCAGTGCGGAACGGCATGCTTGCGGTTGACTGCAGAAGCGGGTCGCCTAGCAACCGACGACGCTTAGCGTTCCGCAACGCACCGCAACAGAGTTAGGCCAGGCTCAACTTTCCAGTGCGGAGGGGCATCCGGTGGGTTACGGTGGACCAATCACAATTCGCGAAAAAAGAACGCCGAAGCGCATGCGCGGCGCCGGCAACTACATTCGGTTCGTCCCGCTTTTTCGGTCGGGTAAGTCTGCTGCGCCGGTGACGGTCGCGTGTACCACTGCTAGTTGCAGTCGGATCACAGCATACCTGCTGCAGCTGTGGTTCTCAACATAGCGGTCCCGGACCTCTTTGGGGTCCGCAAAGGCATTCTTAGGGTCCGCGAAGCTCTGTCTCATCAGTCCAGCTCCGGCAATAAAGTTGTATTTTCTCGATTGAGAAAAACGCTAGTTTTCGGGTCACTTTTTCTCGTGCGTGTGTCAGTAAGAAAGTATGCTTCAGACCGTCCTTAGTTATATTCATTTATGAAACCATTAACATAATTAATATATACCTTTCCTTCCTCACAACAAACAGGGTCCTCCATCACGTCCGCCGATCCACAAGGGGTCCGCTAAACATCAATGGTTGAGAACCACTGCCCTACAGAATGGAATCAAGAGGAGCCCAACAAAAGCCAGGGGAGCCCACGGTGAGCGACCAGGAGGCGCTCATCACGCACGTCCAGTCGCACCCCTGGCTCTCGACGACACGAGCCGGTCAGACTACCGCGACATTACAAAAAGTGAGAACGCGTGGGCATATATCACGCAACAAATGGGTAAGGTGCATTTGTTCAATATAGACGTCTGAAACCATAGCGTGCCGTCTTTTGCCTCATGTGTGCATGCACGCGACGGTAGGTTGGCTAAAGCCCCTCTTTAGGTTTGGCTAGGTTTGGCTGGTTGGTTTGGCAGGCAATTGCAACTGCACGTGCTTTATCACACAAGCAAAGAAATAGCGGCGCCAAGACGCCCTGCTTGAAATCGCCTAAGCATCAAGGGGAACATAGGTACACGCGCTTCACGTGTTGGCGTCGGTATTTTTTTTAAGCAAAAATCTGAAACAAATAGCACTCTGCAAGTGCGTTCGCCTACGCTTTGTTCTTGATAATTTACTTAGAATGTATTATACACTGAATGCGAGCGCAAGCAGCGCGTGCGTTCCCGGCGTTGGCTTTCCTTTCATTGATCGAAAGGCCAACGTGAATTAGCGCGAACAGAAACGTTACTTGATGCAGGCACCCAGCTTTTATTACGCATTGTTCTACTACAACCACGTGATGAGCACGCGTGAGAGTATTAGAGCCCATAAAACCTCCAGGCTGCTATTACCTACCACAGGCGCATTAGCTGTGCCCGCAAACATATATGCTCAAGGCGCCGCTGATAAGTCCCGCTTTTGAATAAAAAAATTGGCATGCAAATATTCTAGCAGCATGCATGTTGAAAGCTGGGTTGTGCGTCTATATTGTGCAGTACACACGGAAAACTAATGCACCAATATCTATTGAGTACATCAGTACCTTGTTTTGTTTTCCGAATGACCTCAGTGGGAGAGAGTAATTATTGCGCATTCTTTGCCTCTAATGGTATCTTTCTGCAATCCATTGCTTTCATTTTGCTGGTGCCGCCCTGATTAGGTTCCCAATTTCAGGAGTCACGGAGGCAGAGGTGCAAGCGCAGGTGGAGGCTGATTCGCAGACAGGTATGCCAAGGAGTCCAAAGGTGCAAAAAGAAAAGTGGTGCCTTGCACCTTGCACCCTTTGCAAGCAGCGACGTGGGTGCTGTACAAGTTCCTCGGATTCTTGGATGCGCAAATTCACCGCAGAAAGTAGGAACAAACATTTGCCCACACACTTCAAATTGTGAACATGTTTGTGATTGTAATGATTAATCTGGTGGTAGGTCCATGGTTCGTGCACCTGCGTCAAGGGCCTCGAACACTGGCCAGACCAACGAGCCAAGTCCAGGTGAAGGCTCCACAGCGCTAGGCAAGTTTTTATAAGTGATGGTACCTGTGCAGAATCTGACGAGTTGACAAGCTCATTATGTTTCTCTCTGTTTTCAGAAAGAACTATGCTCAGAGGTGCATTACTTCCATTTTCAAATTTTTTTCGTGCCTCCCTCAATAAGCGGTGATCCTGATGGGGGTCTACAATAGAAAAGGAACCCCTGCTGCAGAACGGCCAGCCTCGGACGCCTGAAGCAGGAACGGAAGACGTACTGTGGCATGAAATCGTACATTTTATTTAACAATTCCCATTGATAAGCATTTTGTATACATTCTAATTGGCCCGCTTTACTCCTATTACTGTTGCCAAAAGCGATATGGTATGCTTCGTGTGCGAGTTTAAACCCATAACCGTTTTTTTCAACTTCTAACCCACAACTTTTCTTTCTTTCTTTCTTTCTTTCTTTCTTTCGTTCTTTCTTTCTTTCGTTCTTTCTTTCTTTTCGTTCTTTCTTTCTTTCGTTCTTTCTTTCTTTCTTTCTTTCTTTCTTTCTTTCGTTCTTTCTTTCTTTCTTTCGTTCTTTCGTTCTTTCTTTCTTTCTTTCTTTCTTTCTTTCTTTCGTTCTTTCTTTCTTTCGTTCTTTCTTTCTTTCTTTCTTTCTGTTCTTTCGTTCTTTCTTTCTTTCTTTCGTTCTTTCTTTCTTTCTTTCGTTCTTTCTTTCTTTCGTTCTTTCTTTCGTTCTTTCTTTCTTTCGTTCTTTCATTCTTTCTTTCTTTCTTTCTTTCGTTCTTTCTTTCTTTCTTTCTTTCGTTCGCTTTCTTTCGTTCTTTCTTTCTTTCTTTCTTTCGTTCTTTCTTTCTTTCGTTTCTTTCTTTCTTTCTTTCTTTCTTTCGTTCTTTCTTTCGTTCTTTCGTTCTTTCTTTCTTTCTTTCTTTCGTTTCTTTCTTTCTTTCTTTCGTTCTTTCTTTTCTTTCTTTCTTTCTTTCGTTCTTTCTTTCTTTCGTTCTTTCGTTCTTTCTTTCGTTCTTTCTTTCTTTCGTTCTTTCTTTCTTTCGTTTCTTTCTTTCTGTTCTTTCTTTCTTTCTTTCGTTCTTTCGTTTCTTTCGTTCTTTCGTTCTTTCTTTCTTTCTTTCGTTCTTTCTTTCTTTCGTTCTTTCTTTCTTTCGTTCTTTCTTTCTTTCTTTCTTTCGTTCTTTCGTTCTTTCTTTCTTTCGTTCTTTCTTTCTTTCTTTCTTTCTTTCGTTCTTTCTTTCGTTTCTTTCTTTCTTTCGTTCTTTCGTTCTTTCTTTCTTTCTTTCTTTCTTTCTTTCGTTCTTTCTGTTCTTTCGTTCTTTCGTTCTTTCTTTCTTTCGTTCTTTCGTTCTTTCTTTCTTTCTTTCGTTCTTTCTTTCTTTCGTTCTTTCTTTCGTTCTTTCTTTCGTTCTTTCTTTCTTTCGTTCTTTCTTTCTTTCGTTCTTTCGTTCTTTCTTTCTTTCGTTCTTTCTTTCTTTCGTTCTTTCGTTCTTTCTTTCTTTCTTTCTTTCTTTCTTTCTTTCTTTCGTTCTTTCTTTCTTTCGTTCTTTCTTTCTTTCGTTCTTTCGTTCTTTCTTTCTTTCTTTCTTTCTTTCGTTCTTTCGTTCTTTCTTTCTTTCTTTCTTTCTTTCTTTCTTTCTTTCGTTCTTTCTTTCGTTCTTTCTTTCTTTCTTTCGTTCTTTCTTTCTTTCTTTCTTTCGTTCTTTCGTTCTTTCGTTCTTTCGTTCTTTCTTTCGTTCTTTCTTTCTTTCGTTCTTTCTTTCTTTCTTTCTTTCTTTCTTTCGTTCTTTCTTTCTTTCGTTCTTTCTTTCTTTCGTTCTTTCTTTCTTTCTTTCTTTCGTTCTTTCTTTCTTTCTTTCTTTCTTTCTTTCTTTCTTTCGTTCTTTCTTTCGTTCTTTCGTTCTTTCTTTCGTTCTTTCGTTCTTTCTTTCGTTCTTTCGTTCTTTCTTTCTGTTCTTTCTTTCTTTCTTTCGTTCTTTCTTTCTTTCTTTCTTTCGTTCTTTCGTTCTTTCTTTCTTTCTTTCGTTCTTTCTTTCTTTCGTTCTTTCGTTCTCGTTCTTTCGTTCTTTCTTTCTTTCTTTCTTTCTTTCGTTCTTTCTTTCTTTCGTTCTTTCTTTCTTTCTTTCGTTCTTTCTTTCTTTCTTTCGTTCTTTCTTTCTTTCGTTCTTTCTTTCTTTCTTTCTTTCTTTCTTTCTTTCTTTCTTTCGTTCTTTCTTTCTTTCGTTCTTTCTTTCTTTCTTTCTTTCGTTCTTTCTTTCTTTCGTTCTTTCTTTCTTTCGTTCTTTCGTTCTTTCGTTCTTTCGTTCTTTCGTTCTTTCTTTCTTTCGTTCTTTCTTTCTTTCTTTCTTTCTTTCGTTCTTTCTTTCTTTCGTTCTTTCTTTCTTTCGTTCTTTCGTTCTTTCTTTCTTTCTTTCGTTCTTTCGTTCTTTCTTTCTTTCGTTCTTTCTTTCTTTCGTTCTTTCGTTCTTTCTTTCTTTCTTTCTTTCGTTCTTTCTTTCTTTCTTTCTTTCGTTCTTTCGTTCTTTCTTTCTTTCGTTCTTTCTTTCTTTCTTTCTTTCTTTCGTTCTTTCGTTCTTTCTTTCTTTCTTTCTTTCGTTCTTTCTTTCTTTCGTTCTTTCTTTCTTTCTTTCGTTCTTTCTTTCTTTCGTTCTTTCTTTCTTTCGTTCTTTCTTTCGTTCTTTCTTTCTTTCGTTCTTTCGTTCTTTCTTTCTTTCGTTCTTTCTTTCGTTCTTTCGTTCTTTCTTTCGTTCTTTCTTTCTTTCGTTCTTTCGTTCTTTCGTTTCTTTCTTTCTTTCTTTCGTTCTTTCGTTCTGTTCTTTCGTTCTTTCGTTCTTTCTTTCTTTCGTTCTTTCTTTCTTTCGTTCTTTCGTTCTTTCGTTCTTTCGTTCTTTCGTTCTTTCTTTCTTTCTTTCTTTCTTTCTTTCTTTCTTTCTTTCGTTCTTTCTTTCGTTCTTTCTTTCTTTCGTTCTTTCTTTCTTTCGTTCTTTCTTTCTTTCGTTCTTTCTTTCTTTCTTTCTTTCTTTCTTTCTTTCTTTCGTTCTTTCGTTCTTTCTTTCTTTCGTTCTTTCTTTCTTTCGTTCTTTCGTTCTTTCTTTCGTTCTTTCGTTTCTTTCTTTCGTTCTTTCGTTCTTTCTTTCGTTCTTTCTTTCTTTCGTTCTTTCGTTCTTTCTTTCTTTCTTTCGTTCTTTCTTTCTTTCGTTCTTTCTTTCTTTCGTTCTTTCTTTCTTTCGTTCTTTCGTTCTTTCTTTCTTTCGTTCTTTCTTTCGTTCTTTCTTTCTTTCGTTCTTTCGTTCTTTCTTTCTTTCTTTCGTTCTTTCTTTCTTTCTTTCTTTCGTTCTTTCTTTCTTTCGTTCTTTCGTTCTTTCGTTCTTTCGTTCTTTCTTTCTTTCTTTCTTTCGTTCTTTCTTTCTTTCGTTCTTTCTTTCTTTCGTTCTTTCTTTCTTTCGTTCTTTCTTTCTTTCTTTCTTTCGTTCTTTCTTTCTTTCGTTCTTTCTTTCTTTCTTTCTGTTCTTTCTTTCTTTCGTTCTTTCTTTCTTTCTTTCTTTCTTTCGTTCTTTCTTTCGTTCTTTCTTTCTTTCTTTCTTTCTTTCTTTCTTTCGTTCTTTCTTTCTTTCGTTCTTTCTTTCTTTCTTTCGTTCTTTCTTTCTTTCGTTCTTTCGTTCTTTCTTTCTTTCGTTCTTTCTTTCGTTCTTTCTTTCTTTCGTTCTTTCTTTCTTTCTTTCTTTCTTTCGTTCTTTCTTTCTTTCGTTCTTTCGTTCTTTCTTTCTTTCGTTCTTTCTTTCTTTCGTTCTTTCTTTCTTTCTTTCTTTCTTTCGTTCTTTCTTTCTTTCTTTCGTTCTTTCGTTCTTTCGTTCTTTCGTTCTTTCTTTCTTTCGTTCTTTCTTTCTTTCGTTCTTTCTTTCTTTCGTTCTTTCGTTCTTTCTTTCTTTCGTTCTTTCGTTCTTTCGTTCTTTCTTTCTTTCGTTCTTTCTTTCTTTCGTTCTTTCGTTCTTTCTTTCGTTCTTTCGTTCTTTCTTTCGTTCTTTCTTTCTTTCGTTCTTTCTTTCTTTCGTTCTTTCGTTCTTTCTTTCTTTCGTTCTTTCTTTCTTTCTTTCTTTCGTTCTTTCTTTCTTTCTTTCGTTTCTTTCTTTCTTTCTTTCTTTCGTTCTTTCTTTCGTTCTTTCTTTCTTTCGTTCTTTCTTTCTTTCTTTCGTTCTTTCTTTCTTTCTTTCGTTCTTTCTTTCTTTCGTTCTTTCGTTCTTTCTTTCTTTCTTTCTTTCTTTCTTTCTTTCGTTCTTTCTTTCTTTCTTTCTTTCGTTCTTTCGTTCTTTCGTTCTTTCGTTTCTTTCGTTCTTTCTTTCTTTCTTTCTTTCGTTCTTTCTTTCTTTCGTTCTTTCTTTCTTTCTGTTCTTTCTTTCGTTCTTTCGTTCTTTCTTTCTGTTCTTTCTTTCGTTCTTTCTTTCGTTCTTTCTTTCTTTCGTTCTTTCTTTCTTTCTTTCTTTCTTTCTTTCGTTCTTTCTTTCTTTCGTTCTTTCGTTCTTTCTTTCTTTCGTTCTTTCTTTCTTTCGTTCTTTCTTTCTTTCGTTCTTTCTTTCTTTCTTGTTCTTTCGTTCTTTCTTTCTTTCGTTCTTTCTTTCTTTCGTTCTTTCTTTCTTTCTTTCGTTCTTTCGTTCTTTCTTTCTTTCGTTTCTTTCTTTCTTTCTTTCTTTCTTTCTTTCTTTCTTTCTTTCTTTCTTTCTTTCTTTCTTTCTTTCTTTCTTTCTTTCGTTCTTTCTTTCTTTCTTTCTTTCTTTCTTTCGTTCTTTCGTTCTTTCTTTCTTTCGTTCTTTCTTTCTTTCGTTCTTTCTTTCTTTCTTTCGTTCTTTCGTTCTTTCTTTCTTTCGTTCTTTCTTTCTTTCTTTCTTTCGTTCTTTCTTTCTTTCTTTCTTTCTTTCTTTCGTTCTTTCTTTCTTTCGTTCTTTCGTTCTTTCTTTCTTTCGTTCTTTCGTTCTTTCTTTCTTTCGTTCTTTCTTTCTTGTTCTTTCTTTCTTTCTTTCGTTCTTTCTTTCTTTCTTTCTTTCTTTCGTTCTTTCGTTCTTTCTTTCTTTCTTTCTTTCGTTCTTTCTTTCTTTCGTTCTTTCTTTCGTTCTTTCGTTCTTTCGTTCTTTCTTTCTTTCGTTCTTTCGTTCTTTCTTTCGTTCTTTCGTTCTTTCTTTCTTTCGTTCTTTCTTTCTTTCGTTCTTTCTTTCTTTCTTTCTTTCGTTCTTTCTTTCGTTCTTTCTTTCGTTCTTTCTTTCTTTCGTTCTTTCGTTCTTTCGTTCTTTCTTTCGTTCTTTCGTTCTTTCGTTCTTTCTTTCTTTCGTTCTTTCTTTCTTTCGTTCTTTCTTTCTTTCGTTCTTTCTTTCTTTCTTTCGTTCTTTCGTTCTTCTTTCTTTCGTTCTTTCTTTCTTTCGTTTCTTTCGTTCTTTCTTTCTTTCGTTCTTTCGTTCTTTCTTTCGTTCTTTCGTTCTTTCTTTCGTTCTTTCGTTCTTTCTTTCTTTCGTTCTTTCTTTCTTTCGTTCTTTCTTTCGTTCTTTCGTTCTTTCTTTCTTTCTTTCGTTCTTTCTTTCGTTCTTTCGTTCTTTCTTTCGTTCTTTCGTTCTTTCTTTCGTTCTTTCGTTCTTCTTTCTTTCGTTCTTTCGTTCTTTCTTTCTTTCGTTCTTTCGTTCTTTCTTTCTTTCGTTCTTTCTTTCTTTCGTTCTTTCTTTCTTTCTTTCTTTCTGTTCTTTCTTTCTTTCGTTCTTTCTTTCTTTCTTTCGTTCTTTCTTTCTTTCGTTCTTTCTTTCTTTCTTTCTTTCTTTCTTTCGTTCTTTCTTTCTTTCTTTCGTTCTTTCTTTCTTTCTTTCTTTCGTTCTTTCTTTCGTTCTTTCGTTCTTTCTTTCTTTCGTTCTTTCTTTCGTTCTTTCTTTCTTTCGTTCTTTCGTTCTTTCTTTCTTTCGTTCTTTCTTTCTTTCGTTCTTTCTTTCTTTCTTTCTGTTCTTTCGTTCTTTCTTTCTGTTCTTTCTTTCTTTCGTTCTTTCTTTCTTTCGTTCTTTCTTTCTTTCTTTCTTTCGTTCTTTCTTTCGTTCTTTCTTTCTTTCTTTCTTTCGTTCTTTCTTTCTTTCGTTCTTTCGTTCTTTCTTTCTTTCGTTCTTTCTTTCTTTCGTTCTTTCTTTCTTTCGTTCTTTCTTTCGTTCTTTCTTTCTTTCTTTCTTTCGTTCTTTCTTTCTTTCGTTCTTTCGTTCGTTCTTTCTTTCTTTCGTTCTTTCGTTCTTTCTTTCTTTCGTTCTTTCGTTCTTTCTTTCGTTCTTTCGTTCTTTCGTTTCTTTCGTTCTTTCTTTCTGTTCTTTCTTTCTTTCGTTCTTTCTTTCTTTCTTTCGTTCTTTCGTTCTTTCGTTCTTTCTTTCGTTCTTTCTTTCGTTCTTTCTTTCTTTCGTTCTTTCTTTCTTTCGTTCTTTCTTTCTTTCGTTCTTTCTTTCTTTCTTTCGTTCTTTCTTTCGTTCTTTCTTTCGTTCTTTCGTTCTTTCTTTCGTTTCGTTCTTTCGTTCTGTTCTTTCGTTCTTTCGTTCTTTCTTTCTTTCGTTCTTTCTTTCGTTCTTTCTTTCGTTCTTTTCGTTCTTTCTTTCTTTCGTTCTTTCTTTCTGTTCTTTCGTTCTTTTCTTTCTTTCGTTCTTTCTTTCGTTCTTTCTTTCTTTCTTTCGTTCTTTCTTTCTGTTCTTTCTTTCTTTCTTTTCGTTCTTTCTTTCTTCGTTCTTTCTTTCTTTCTGTTCTTTCTTTCTTTCGTTCTTTCGTTCTTTCTTTCTTTCGTTCTTTCGTTCTTTCGTTCTTTCTTTCGTTCTTTCTTGTTCTTTCGTTCTTTCTTTCTTTCGTTCTTTCTTTCTTTCGTTCTTTCTTTCTTTCGTTCTTTCTTTCTTTCTTTCTTTCGTTCTTTCGTTCTTTCTTTCTTTCTTTCTTTCGTTCTTTCTTTCTTTCGTTCTTTCGTTCTTTCTTTCTTTCGTTCTTTCTTTCTTTCGTTCTTTCTTTCTTTCTTTCTTTCGTTCTTTCTTTCTTTCTTTCGTTCTTTCTTTCTTTCTTTCTTTCGTTCGTTCTTTCGTTCTTTCGTTCTTTCTTTCTTTCGTTCGTTTCTTTCGTTCTTTCGTTCGTTCTTTCTTTCTTTCGTTCTTTCGTTCTTTCTTTCTTTCGTTCTTTCGTTCTTTCGTTCTTTCGTTCTTTCTTTCTTTCGTTCTTTCGTTCTTTCTTTCTTTCGTTCTTTCTTTCTTTCTTTCTTTCTTTCTTTCGTTCTTTCTTTCTTTCGTTCTTTCTTTCGTTCTTTCTTTCTTTCTTTCTTTCTTTCTTTCTTTCTTTCGTTCTTTCTTTCGTTCTTTCTTTCTTTCGTTCTTTCTTTCTTTCGTTCTTTCTTTCTTTCGTTCTTTCGTTCTTTCTTTCGTTCTTTCTTTCTTTCGTTCTTTCGTTCTTTCTTTCTTTCTTTCTTTCTTTCTTTCGTTCTTTCTTTCTTTCGTTCTTTCTTTCGTTTCTTTCTTTCGTTCTTTCTTTCTTTCTTTCTTTCGTTCTTTCTTTCTTTCGTTCTTTCGTTCTTTCTTTCTTTCGTTCTTTCTTTCTTTCGTTCTTTCTTTCTTTCGTTCTTTCGTTCTTTCTTTCGTTCTTTCGTTTCTTTCTTTCGTTCTTTCGTTTCTTTCGTTCTTTCTTTCTTTATCGTTCGTTTCTTTCTTTCTTTCGTTCTTTCTTTCTTTCGTTCTTTCTTTCTTTCTGTTCTTTCTTTCTTTCGTTCTTTCGTTCTTTCTTTCGTTCTTTCGTTCTTTCTTTCTTTCGTTCTTTCTTTCGTTCTTTCTTTCTTTCGTTCTTTCTTTCGTTCTTTCGTACTTGTTCTTTCGTTCTTTCGTTCTTTCGCTTTTCTTTCGTTCTTTCGTTCTTTCTTTCTTTCTTTCTTTCTTTCGTTTCTTTCTTTCTTTCGTTCTTTCTTTCGTTCTTTCGTTCTTTCGTTCTTTCGTTCTTTCGTTCTTTCTTTCTTTCGTTCTTTCTTTCTTTCTTTCTTTCGTTCTTTCTTTCTTTCTTTCGTTCTTTCGTTCTTTCTTTCTTTCGTTCTTTCTTTCTTTCTTTCGTTCTTTCTTTCTTTCGTTCTTTCTTTCTTTCGTTCTTTCTTTCTTTCGTTTCTTTCTTTCGTTCTTTCGTTCTTTCTTTCGTTCTTTCTTTCTTTCGTTCTTTCGTTCTTTCTTTCTTTCTTTCTTTCTTGTTCTTTCGTTCTTTCTTTCTTTCGTTCTTTCGTTCTTTCTTTCTTTCGTTCTTTCGTTCTTTCTTTCTTTCGTCTTTCTTTCGTTCTTTCTTTCTTTCTTTCTTTCGTTCTTTCTTTCTTTCGTTCTTTCTTTCGTTCTTTCGTCTTCTTTCGTTCTTTCTTTTCTTTCGTTCTTTCTTTCTTTCGTTCTTTCGTTCTTTCTTTCTTTCGTTCTTTCGTTCTTTCTTTCGTTCTTTCTTTCTTTCGTTCTTTCTTTCTTTCTGTTCTTTCGTTCTTTCGTTCTTTCTTTCTTTCGTTCTTTCTTTCTTTCGTTCTTTCTTTCTTTCGTTCTTTCGTTCTTTCGTTCTTTCGTTCTTTCTTTCGTTCTTTCTTTCTTTCGTTCTTTCTTTCTTTCTTTCTTTCGTTCTTTCGTTCTTTCTTTCTTTCGTTCTTTCGTTCTTTCTTTCTTTCGTTCTTTCGTTCTTTCTTTCTTTCTTTCGTTCTTTCTTTCTTTCGTTCTTTCGTTCTTTCTTTCTTTCTTTCTTTCGTTCTTTCTTTCTTTCTTTCGTTCTTTCTTTCTTTCGTTCTCTTTCTTTCGTTCTTTCGTTCTTTCTTTCGTTCTTTCTTTCTTTCTTTCGTTCTTTCTTTCGTTCTTTCTTTCTTTCGTTCTTTCGTTCTTTCTTTCTTTCGTTCTTTCTTTCTTTCTTTCTTTCTTCTTTCTTTCTTTCGTTCTTTCTTTCGTTCTTTCTTTCTTTCTTTCTTTCGTTCTTTCTTTCTTTCGTTCTTTCGTTCTTTCTTTCGTTCTTTCGTTCTTTCGTTCTTTCTTTCTTTCTTTCTTTCGTTCTTTCGTTCGTTCTTTCGTTCTTTCTTTCTTTCTTTCTTTCTGTTCTTTCGTTCTTTCTTTCGTTCTTTCTTTCTTTCTTTCGTTCTTTCTTTCTTTCTTTCTTCTGTTCTTTCGTTCTTCTTTCGTTCTTTCTTTCTTTCTTTCTTTCTTTCTTTCTTTCTTTCTTTCTTTCGTTCTTTCGTTCTTTCTTTCTTTCGTTCTTTCGTTCTTTCTTTCTTTCGTTCTTTCTTTCGTTCTTTCGTTCTTTCTTTCTTTCGTTCTTTCTTTCTTTCTTTCTTTCGTTCTCTTCGTTCTTTCTTTCTTTCTTTCTTTCGTTCTTTCGTTCTTTCTTTCGTTCTTTCTTTCTGTTCTTTCTCTTTCGTTCTTTCTTTCTTTCGTTCTTTCTTTCGTTCTTTCTTTCTTTCTTTCGTTCTTTCTTTCTTTCTTTCGTTCTTCTGTTCTTTCTTTCGTTCTTTCTTTCTTTCGTTCTTTCGTTCTTTCTTTCTTTCGTTCTTTCTTTCTTTCGTTCTTTCTTTCTTTCTTTCTGTTCTTTCGTTCTTTCGTTCTTTCGTTCTTTCGTTCTTTCTTTCTTTCTTTCTTTCTTTCTTTCGTTTCTTTCGTTCTTTCTTTCTTTCGTTCTTTCTTTCTTTCTTTCTTTCGTTTCTTTCGTTCTTTCGTTCTTTCGTTCTTTCTTTCTTTCGTTCTTTCGTTCTTTCTTTCGTTCTTTCGTTCTTTCTTTCTTTCGTTCTTTCGTTCTTTCTTTCTTTCGTTCTTTCTTTCTTTCTTTCTGTTCTTTCTTTCTTTCGTCTCTTTCTTTCTTTCTTTCTTTCTGTTCTTTCTTTCTTTCGTTCTTTCTGTTCTTTCGTTCTTTCTTTCGTTCTTCGTTCTTTCTTTCTTTCGTTCTTTCTTTCTGTTCTTTCGTTCTTTCTTTCGTTTCTTTCTTTCTTTCTTTCTTTCGTTCTTTCTTTCGTTCTTTCTTTCTTTCTTTCGTTCTTTCTTTCTTTCGTTCTTTCTTTCTTTCTTTCTTTCGTTCTTTCTTTCTTTCTTTCGTTCTTCGTTCTTTCTTTCTTTCGTTCTTTCTTTCTTTCTTTCGTTCTTTCTTTCTTTCTTTCTTTCTTTCTTTCGTTCTTTCTTTCTTTCGTTCTTTCTGTTCTTTCTTTCTTTCTTTCGTTCTTTCGTTCTTCTTTCGTTCTTTCTTTCTTTCGTTCTTTCTTTCTTTCGTTCTTTCTTTCTTTCTTTCTTTCGTTCTTTCTTTCGTTCTTTCTTTCGTTCTTTCTTTCGTTCTTTCTTTCTTTCTTTCTTTCTTTCTTTCTTTCCTTCTCGTTCTTTCTTTCTTTCGTTCTTTCTTTCTTTCGTTCTTTCGTTTCTTTCTTTCGTTCTTTCTTTCTTTCTTTCTTTCTGTTCTTTCGTTCTTTCTTTCTTTCGTTCTTTCGTTCGTTCTTTCTTTCTTTCTGTTCTTTCTTTCGTTCTTTCTTTCTTTCGTTCTTTCTTTCTTTCGTTCTTTCTTTCTTTCGTTCTTTCTTTCTTGCTTTCTTTCGTTCTTTCTTTCTTTCGTTCTTTCTTTCTTTCTTTCTTTCGTTCTTTCTTTCTTTCGTTCTTTCTTTCGTTCTTTCTTTCTTTCGTTCTTTCGTTCTTTCTTTCTTTCGTTCTTTCTTTCTTTCGTTCTTTCTTTCTTTCGTTCTTTCTTTCTTTCGTTCCTTTCGTTCTGTTCTTTCTTTCTTTCGTTCTTTCGTTCTTTCGTTCTTTCTTTCTTTCTTTCTTTCGTTCTTTCTTTCGTTCTTTCGTTCTTTCTTTCTTTCGTTCTTTCTTTCGTTCTTTCGTTCTTTCGTTCTTTCTTTCTTTCGTTCTTTCTTTCTTTCTTTCTTTCGTTCTTTCTTTCTTTCGTTCTTTCTTTCTTTCGTTCTTTCGTTCTTTCTTTCTGTTCTTTCTTTCTTTCGTTCTTTCTGTTCTTTCTTTCTTTCGTTCTTTCTTTCGTTCTTTCTTTCTTTCTCGTTCTTTCGTTCTTTCTTTCTTTCTTTCTTTCGTTCTTTCTTTCTTTCGTTCTTTCTTTCTGTTCTTTCGTTCTTTCTTTCTTTCTTTCGTTCTTTCTTTCGTTCTTTCTTTCGTTCTTTCTTTCGTTCTTTCTTTCGTTCTTTCGTTCTTTCTTTCTTTCTGTTCTTTCTTTCTGTTCTGTTCTTTCTTTCTTTCTTTCTTTCGTTCTTTCTTTCGTTCTTTCTTTCTTTCTTTCTGTTCGTTCTTTTCTTTCGTTCTTTCTTTCTTTCTTTCTTTCGTTCTTTCTTTCTGTTCTTTCGTTCTTTCTTTCTTTCGTTCTTTCTTTCTTTCGTTCTTTCGTTCTTTCTTTCGTTCTTTCTTTCTTTCTTTCTTTCGTTCTTTCTTCGTTCTGTCTCTTTCTTTCGTTCTTTCTTTCTTTCTTTCTTTCTCGTTCTTTCTTTCGTTCTTTCTTTCGTTCTGTTCTTTCGTTCTTTCTTTCTTTCGTTCGTTCGTTCTTTCGTTCTTTCTGTTCTTTCTTTCGTTCTTTCTTTCTTTCGTTCTCGTTCTTTCGTTCTTTCTTTCTTTCTTTCGTTCTTTCTTTCTTTCTTTCTTTCTTTCGTTCTTTCTTTCTTTCGTTCTTTCGTTCTTTCTGTTCTTTCTGTTCTTTCTGTTCTTTCTTTCTTTCGTTCTTTCTTTCTTTCGTTCTTTCTTTCTTTCTTTCGTTCTTTCTTTCTTTCGTTCTTTCGTTCTTTCTTTCTTTCGTTCTTTCGTTCGTTCTTTCGTTCTTTCTTTCTTTCGTTCTTTCTTTCTGTTCTTTCGTTCTTTCTTTCTTTCGTTCTTTTCTTTCGTTCTTTCTTTCGTTCTTTCTTTCTTTCGTTCTTTCTTTCTTTCGTTCTTTCGTTCGTTCTTTCTGTTCGTTCTTTCTTTCTTTCTTTCGTTCTTTCTTTCTTTCGTTCTTTCTTTCGTTCTTTCGTTTCTTTCGTTCTTTCTTTCGTTCTTTCTTTCGTTCTTTCTTTCTTTCGTTCTTTCTTTCTTTCTTCGTTCTTTCGTTCTTTCTTTCTTTCGTTCTTTCGTTCTTTCTTTCGTTCTGTTCGTTCTTTCGTTCTTTCGTTCTTTCTTTCTTTCTTTCTTTCTTTCTTTCTTTCGTTCTTTCTTTCTTTCTTTCTTTCTTTCTTTCGTTCGTTCTTTCTTTCGTTCTTTCTTTCTTTCTTTCTTTCTTTCGTTCTTTCTTTCGTTCTTTCTTTCTTTCGTTCTTTCTTTCTTTCTTTCTTTCGTTCTTTCTTTCTTTCTTTCTTTCTTTCTCTGTTCTTTCGTTCTGTCTGTTCTTTCGTTTCTTTCTTTCTTTCTTTCTTTCTTTCTTTCTTTCTTTCGTTCGTTCGTTCTTTCGTTCGTTCTTTCGTTCGTTCCTTTCGTTCTTTCGTTCTTTCGTTCTTTCTGTTCTTTCGTTCTTTCTGTTCTTTCGTTCTTTCTTTCGTTTCGTTCTTTCTTTCGTTCTTTCGTTCTTTCTTTCTTTCGTTCTTTCGTTTCTTTCTTTCGTTTCGTTCTTTCTTTCGTTCTTTCTGTTCTTTCTTTCGTTCTTTCTTTCTTTCGTTCTTTCTTTCGTTCTTTCGTTCTTTCTTTCGTTCTTTCGTTCGTTCTTTCGTTCTTTCGTTCTTTCGTTCTTTCTCTTGTTCTTTCGTTCTTTCTTTCTGTTCTTTCGTTCTTTCTTTCGTTCTTTCGTTCTTTCGTTCTTTCTTTCGTTCGTTCTTTCTTTCTTCTCGTTCTTTCTTTCTTTCGTTCTTTCTTTTTCTTTCGTTCTTTCATTCTTTCTTTCTTTCTTTCTTTCTTTCGTTCTTTCTTTCTTTCGTTCTTTCTGTTCTTTCGTTCTTTCTTTCTTTCTTTCTTTCGTTCTTTCTTTCTTTCTTTCTTTCTTTCTTTCTTTCGTTCTTTCTTTCTTTCGTTCTTTCTTTCTTTCGTTCTTTCGTTCTTTCTTTCTTTCTTTCGTTCTTTCTTTCTTTCGTCTTTCTTTCGTTCTTTCTTTCTTTCGTTCTTTCTTTCTTTCTTTCTTTCTTTCGTTCTTCTCGTTCTTTCGTTCTTTCTTTCTTTCGTTCTTTCGTTCTTTTTCTTTCGTTTTCTTTCGTTCTTTCTTTCTTTCGTTCTTTCGTCTTGTTCTTTCTTTCTTTCTTTCGTTCTTTCTTTCTTTCGTTCTTCTTCTTTCTTCGTTCTTTCGTTCTTTCTTTCTTTTCGTTCTTTCGTTCTTTCTTTCTTTCGTTCTTTCGTTCTTTCGTTCTTTCGTTTCTTTCGTTCTTTCGTTCTTGTTCTTTCTTTCGTTCTTTCGTACTTGTTCTTTCGTTCTTTCGTTCTTTCTTTCGTTCTTTCTGTTCTTTCTTTCTTTCTTTCTTTCTTTCTTTCTTTCGTTCTTTCTTTCGTTCTTTCGTTCTTTCTTTCTTTCGTTCTTTCGTTCTTCGTTCTTTCGTTCTTTCTTTCTTTCGTTCTTTCTTTCTTTCTTTCTTTCTTTCTTTCTTGTTCTTTCGTTCTTTCTTTCTTTCGTTCTTTCTGTTCTTTCTTTCTTTCTTTCTTTCGTTCTTTCGTTCTTTCGTTCGTTCTTTCGTTCTTTCGTTCGTTCGTTTCTTTCGTTCTTCGTTCTTTCGTTCTTTCGTTCTGGTTCTTTGCTTTCGTTCTTTCGTTCTTTCTTTCTTTCTTTCGTTGATTCTTTGTTCTTTCGTTCGTTCGTTCGTTCGTTCGTTCGTTGGTTCGTTCGTTCGTTCCGTTCGTTCGTTCTGTTCGTTCGTTTCGTTTCGTTGATTCGTTCGTTCGTTCGTTCGTTGGTTCGTTCGTTCGTTCTTTCGTTCGTTCGTTCGTTCGTTGGTTCGTTCGTTCGTTCGTTCGTTGGTTCGTTCGTTGATTCCGTTCGTTCGTTCGTTCGTTCGTTCGTTGATTCGTTCGTTCGTTCGTTCGTTCGTTCATTCGTTGGTTCGTTCGTTCGTTCGTTCGTTGGTTCGTTGTTTCGTTCGTTCTGTTCTGGTTGGTTCGTTCGTATTGTTCGTTCGTTCGTTGTGATTCTGTTCGTGATTTCGTTCATTCGATTCGTTCGTTCGTTCGTTCGATTGATTCGTTGCTTGTTCGTTCGTTCGTTCGTTCGTTCGTTCGTTCGTTGATTCGTTCCGTTCGTCGTTCCGTTCGATTCGTTGATTCGTTGACTTCGTTGGTTCGTTGGTTGATTCGTTAGTTCGTTGATTCGTTGATTCGTTGTTCGTTGATTCGTTGGATTCGTTAGTTCGTTGATTCGATTGGATTCGATTGGATTCGATTGGATTCGATTGGATTGGATTCGTTGGATTCGTTGATTCGTTGATTGGATTGGATTGATTCGATTGGATTCGATTCTGGATTGCGATTGGATTGGATTCGATTGGATTCGATTGATTGGATTCGATTGGATTGGATTGGATTGGATTGATTGGATTGGATTCGATTGATTGGATTCGATTCGATTGGATTGGATTGATTGGATTCGGTTCGATTGATTCGTTCGATTCGATTGGATTGGATTCGATTCGATTGGATTGGATTGGATTCGATTGGATTGGATTGATTGGATTGGATTCGATTGGATTGGATTGGATTCGATTGGATTCGTGATTGGATTGGATTGGATGGATTCGATTGGATTCGATTGGATTGGATTCGGATTCGATTGGATTCGATTCGATTGGATTCGATTGGATTGGATTGGATTCGATTGATTGGATTCGATTCGATTGGATTGGATTGGATTGCGATTGGATTGATTCGATTGGATTGGATTGGATTGGATTGGATTCGATTCGATTGGATTGGATTGGATTGGATTGGATTCGATTGGATTGGATTGGATTGGATTGATTGGATTGGATTGGATTGGATTCGATTCGATTGGATTGGATTGGAGTTGGTTGGATTGATTCGATTGGATTGGATTCCGTTCGATTGGATTGGATTGATTCGATTCGTTCAGTTGGATTCGATTGGATTGGATTGGATTAGATTCGATTCGTTGATTGGATTGATTCGATTGGATTGGATTTCGATGATTGGATTCGGATTCGTTGATTCGATTGATTGGATTAGATTGGATTCGATGATTCGATTAGATTCGATTGGATTCGATGATTCGGATTCGATGATTGGATTCGATTCAATTGGATTGGATTCGGATTGGATTAGATTGGATTCGATTGATTGGATTGGATTGGATTGGATTGGATTGGTTGATTGGATTGGATTGGATTGGATTGGATTGGATTGGATTGGTTGGATTGCGATTGGATTGGATTGATTCCATTAGATTCCATTGGATTGGATTGATTGGATTCGATTGGATTGGATTGGATTGGATTGGTTCGATTCGATGATTGGCATTGATTCCATTCGTGATTGGATTGGATTGGATTCGATTCGATGATTCGATTGATTCATTGGATTGGATTCGATTCGATGATTCGATTGATTGGATTGGATTGATTGGATTCGATTGGATTCGATTGGATTCGATTGGATTGGATTCCATTGGATTGGATTGGATTGGATTGGATTCGATTGGATTGGCATTGGATTGGATTCGATTGGATTGCGATTGGATTGGATTCGGATTGGATTGGATTGGATTGGATTGATTCGATTGGATTGGATTCGATTGGATTGGATTGGATTGGATTGGATTGGATTGGATTGGATTGGACGATTGGATTGGATTGGATTCCATTGGATTGATTCGCATTGGATTGGATTGTGATTGGATTGGATTCGATTGGATTGGATTGGATTGGATTGGATTGGATTGGATTGGATTCGATGATTCGATGATTGGATTGGATTCGATTGGATTGGATTGGATTGGATTCGATTGGATTGGATTGGATTGGATTGGATTGGATTGGATTGGATTGGATTGGATTGGATTCGATTGGATTGGATTGGATTGGATTGGATTGGATTGGATTGGATTGGATTGGATTGGATTGGATTCGATTCGATTGGATTGGATTAGATTGGATTGGATTGGATTCGATTGGATTGGATTCGATTGGATTGGATTGGATTGGATTGGATTGGATTCGATTGGATTGGATTGGATTGGATTGGATTGGATTGGATTGGTTGATTGGATTGGATTTGATTGGATTGATTGGATTGATTGGATTGGATTGGATTGGATTGATTGGATTGGATTGGATTGGATTGGATTGGATTCGCATTGGATTGGATTCGATTGGATTGGATTGATTCGATTCGATTCGATTCGATTGGATTGGATTGGATTGGATTGGATTGGATTCGGATTAGATTGGTTAATTGGATTGATTGGATTGGATTGATTGGATTGGATTGATTCGATTGGTTGATTCGATGATTGATTCGATTCGATTGGATTGGTTGATTCGATTGGTTGATTGGATTGGTTGGATTCGATTGGATTGGTTGATTGGATTGCGTTGGATTGGCTGGCTGGCTGGCTGGCTAGCTGGCTGGCTGGCTGGCTGGCTGGCTGGCTGGCTGGCTGGTTGGTTGGTTGGTTGGTTGGTTGGATTGGATTGGTTCGTTGGTTAGATTTGGTTGGGCCTTTGGTGCATTAACTATAACCTTTAGTTACATTCATACTTGACAACAGAAGCCTTAACTATTACCTCAAAGTTTTGGAAGAAAACTACAGGAATGACACTTCTAATAGGGTATGATGCGCACAGGCACAGAACAAGGTTTTCTGTTACAGTGCCATAAGACCACACTTTTTAATACAATAAAAAAGCGTGAAAGTAAACAAACACAAGCTGAGATCTAAAATGGCCACTTTGCTACCTAGGAGAACTAAAGATGTCTGACTCAAGCAAATAGCACCTTTCTTTTTTTATTCGGCAGGCGTTTATCTGTCGAGATAGTTGGTCCTGGTGTCCCAGCAGCACACCAATATCATCCAAACGTGGTTAACAGCAACATCTACTTCTAATGGCAAATGTGGCTCTTAACGACACTGTTCGAACACAAGGACCAACTATCTCAATATATAAGCTGAACTTCCGAGTGAAGTGCGACAACTTCTATGAGTGCGTTCTTCGGCAAGACGAAGTGTTGCGAGCAGCAAGCAGCCAGCAGAAGGAACCGCTTCAAAAGGCCGCAGCACTAAAGAAGTGACGGATTCCCCCGGAAGAGTAAATAGAGGCCGCAATAACGAAAGGGCTGTTTTCGCTGCCTGCCTATGCCAGTGTACCCCCCCCTCCCAACTGCCTTGTTTGAAGAGTTGGTAACCCCATACTCGGCAACAGCTTTTCTTGGCAATGCAGTGGAGAGGAAAAGAGCCCGCGCGCAGCTTTATTCCAGCGCTCTAAATGGGAGAGGGAAAGCATGCCTGTACACTCCACTGCCCAAGAAGAGTTCTGGCTGAGTATAGTGCTCGTGTGTATGAATCGTTCGTGGCAACGTGCTGGTGCTTGTAGCTTTGACCTTGTTCCCACATAAAGTGAAAAAAGAAACTACCGTAATATCCCGAGATATAGCCCACCTAAGATCGATTGCGAATCAGATGAAAGCAAGGGGTTGCCAACTTTTAATGTGCCATTAAAGAAAAAGGAAAAAATGCTAGATTAGGATTTTGTGAGCCTCGAAACTTGTGAACGCAGGAAGGGGCAATGAACCAAAGCCGACTGCGTTTCCCAGTCAGCAATGTTCACTTATCTCCCCCTGTGGTTATGTAACACCGTTTTTTCCGAGGTCACCACTGGTCAGGGCCTGCAATTACTAGAAGTGGGCTATCTTTCGGCGTTTCAGGAAAAATAGTGAATCGTGCCAAAAATAGGGGGCAGGCTATCTTTCGGGTTTGGGGCATCTCTCTGAATATTACGGTATAGTAACACTTACGGGGCAGGATACAGGCACATCAGCCTAGATCTGCCGAATGCTTTAGCTAGCTTATACGGAATTTTGTGCATAAAGGGCACTTTCCAAGGTCACACGCTTGCAGTTTGTGCTTATGTCAGCATTGCAGTTGTTTGTGAGATGGAACACAGAACCCAGCGCATGTGCTGCCGGTAACCGGAAGCAAAAAAAAGGCACCTCTAGAAAGTTCACATCATTGACTCTTGAATACAGGTAAACCTCACCACCGCACGCAGTGAATTCCTCGCGGCAGTCTGATGTTTCGACAGAGGTGACCCGACTCCGGCAAAAACCGTGGAAGATGAAGCGTCCGGCAGCCTGATGTCTGAACACCACCCAGCCCCCATCCCGATCTTCGTTTTCGCTCCCTCCGCTTTTCAGTGACCTCCGCTTTTCAGTGACCTCGGTGCTCGTCCGACTTGACGTCACACACCACCTGCCGATGTCGTTCATCTGTTCTGTCTGGCCCTCGTATCCTCGGACGTGTTCCAAAATTTAATCAATCTTACTCCAAGGGAAGGGTTTTGTACTTTTGCGTTCGAAAACCTACCCACGTCCAGCGTCGCTCTGTGTTATCACGTGACGCAACCCGCCAGAGTAGCTCGGATCTACGTGGGCACGATTTCGAGCACAGACCTTCCCTTCCCCGTTTTCGGGACCTGAAGAGCAGCGGAGATTGACCGACAGCCAACGGAGCTTGTGAGTGGCCGTCAGGCCCCACGTGATGAGCATGCTCAAGGCCCCCGTGGAGGACACGGGCAAGATTTGACAAAGGAAACTTTCCCCCCGGAAAAAAAAAAACGGACAAAAGCGGAGCGCCGCATGATTTATATCGAAGACTTATCGCCTCACGATTTTTTAAGCATCCCGTTTCGAGGGGCCTTCATACACCGCTGCACGGACTCAATGCATGGACTCCCTCCTTCGATTCCCCAGGAGCCCAGGAAAAGAGGTCTTGTATTCCCCCATGACTGTAACCATCCCAAGATAGCCCACCTAAAATCAACAGCAAAATGGGGTAAAAATAAAAAGTAAGCCAACTTTCAAAAAAAAACTTCAATTTTTTTTTTTTTATTGTAGGGAGGGGGTGATGATTTAAAGGAGATTTTCCTTCCCAGTGAGCAATGTTGCTCATCTCCCGTCGTGGCTAAGTAACACCATTTCTGCAGAGGTCATCTTGGTCAGGGCCGTTCAGTTACTGAAGTAAGCTATCTTTCTGTTTATAATGCAATTAAATGCAAAGGTGCATTTTTCGGTCGCACACCAGTCACCTAGCTGTGTTTGCCCTTTGTCCCTCTTGTTCCCCTCCTCTAGGGATTATTTTCGTCAACTATCTTTCTGTGTTTTTGAAAAAAAGAATACTGTATAGCAAATCGTGCCAAAAATAGGGGACAGGTGGTCTTCTTTCAGGGGTTGGGCATCTCTGGGGATATAATGGTAGTCTCATCTCAAAGCTTTTCGTGGAACCGAAGCACCCAACCAGCGGGCGCTTTTAAAGTGCAATGGTCCAGCCACGCAACAAAGTCTGGTCGTGCAGGTGGCATCGCGGGCACTATATTACTGTACAGGTAGCATGGTGTCGATACGCATTGTTTAAGGTACAAATTTAGAATGCTACGGGCAATTAGCTCAAAATTATTTTTTTGCTCGGGCCGAAGGTTTTTTGCACCCTTTAGCGATGCAAATCGTCCGCTGGCTTGCAGTCCCTATTCCAGCAAAGAAAACTGAGGGTGAAGTATTACCACGCAGGTTAGTGCATACTAATTGTTCAACCACAGGCTTTAAACCGGGTGACCGCGAGACCAAAACCATAAAAGACGTGACGCAGCGTTGGAGCCCATCGCTTGTTTGTCGTCTCCCTCATCGCCACATACCTTTCACAGGATCTCACCGCCGCTACCGTGCGAGGGAAACGCAATGCCAGGCACGTCGATGCACTTGCCCAAGAAGAAGCCGAAGTTAAAAGAAAACAGCCACGCTCGTGTCGTCGTGCTTTCGGTTAAGGCCACGGTCCCACTGAATGTGGCAGTTTAGGTACTTTTTAACAGGTCATTACTCATCTTGTTTTGAATACTGTTTTGTGGGATTGATGTCGTTCGAAAGGCAAAGCAATCCTCTTTCATTTGATATTATGTATGTACTGGTTTATACTGCTCATGCGCATTTGCTGCCTTGCGAATATGATGGCGCGGACCCTCACTTGCTCCGCTAGTTCATGTTTTATGAACGATCCATTAGAGATAACGCGGTTCCAATATAGCAGTTTCGTTAAGATGATGTCGGAGCAGAATGTAACGATACACTTTTTTAGTATTTGCACTACTTTGTTTTTTTCAATCCTCCAAATATTGCCCTAAAATTGACATTTTTCAGCACAAATATGTTTTTAATGACAAACGCTAGGGCAATGAAATTAGCTACATATGTAGTGCTTATAATCGGTAATATGCAGAAAAAATTTTATGTTGTGTAAAAATGTTTTTTTTAGATATTTTATATCAAACGTAGCACTTTTTTGTGCTTCGAGTCATGGTACTTCAAATGCCGCTGAGGAAATAATTAAACTTTGATCAAATCTTTTATAACATTTAGAGCGACAATGGTTGCCCAAGAGGTGGACGATGGCTTTTTTTCATTTTCAAAGTCATAACGCTCCAGGAGCCCTTCAAACTTACCTGTTTTTGACGCATATCTTTTTGGACATCAAACAGATTTATTGGCATCTAATAACATTTATTGTTTGGAATAAATATATATTGCGATGTATTAAATTTTCACAATGATCTTGCTTTGGTTTCTTAATAGGCGTAGAGCTTAGCTAATTTTAAAAACAATTAAAAACTGTTTGGGTGTTTTGTTGCGCTACCTGGCGGATGGCAGACAAACTGCTGATTTCTAATGTTCAAAAAATATCCGAGGGCGGCGTTGGCGTCTGTATCATCATCAATCTCCGTGCCTTTTTACCTTCACATTTAAAAAATATATTGGAAGATTTACTATCGATAAATTAATGGTTTAAGTACTGGGTCAGGTTAATAAATCTAAGACAAATAATTAGTTAAGCGTAGCGAGATATAATGTGTTCATTATTCGATATGATTGAAATCAATAAACAATAAAGACGAAGATGAAAAGAATACACCCGAGTTCACTCCATGCCTAGAGTCACTAAATGAGCTTTAAAGTATCGGCACTCCGTTCCCCAACATTGTTTAGGGCGCCGCCATTTTGGGTCTTGTTCAGAGCAAACGCAACTGCCGATCGTCATGATCCAAAAGTACGACTTCCTCAGCATTAGATGCGGTGCTAGGAAGTTGATGCAATATTGCAATGCTCTGTCGCGGGTTGTTCAAACATTTGTGGGGGACGGAAAAGCGTTTTCTGTGATTTTAGATAAAGCTTCAGATAACTGGTAACCATGATTTTAAGCCACAATATGGCCAAGTGTCGTTACTCTGAACCGTAGCTAATTTACTGGCACAAGCGGGAACAATGAGGAAGAGGCAGGTGTCAAAGGGTAGTGGCTTGTGGAATCCACGGGGCTTACGTCATGGCCCCTCCAGGTATTACAAGCCTCTTGAACAAGAGCATCAATAGTGCCATTAAATAAGCCACGCTTCAGAGTAGCGACACTTGGCCATATTGTGGCTTAAAATCATGTTTGCCAGTTATTTGAAGCTTTATCTGAAATCACAAGAAACGCTTTTCCGTCCTCCGCTTCAAACAATTTGCGACAAAGCAAAGCAACATTACATGAGCTTCCTAACACCGAATCTAATGCTGAGGATGTCGCACTTTTGAATCATGACGATCGGCAGTTGCGCCTGCTCTGCACAAGCACCAAAATGGCGGCGTTCACAACACTGTCGGGGAAGAGAGTGCCGATACTCTAAGCGCAGCTCATTTATTGGCTCTAGTTCCCGCGAAACTCCTTTTCCCTGACTGAAACTGAAAGTAAATATTAATAATACACCATTATTATGGCTTATTTAATTATAACCAACTACACATAATGAGAGGAGGAAGCGGCCGGGTAGGAGAAACGCGGGTTTTATGTGCGACCGTCCTAACCGTCTCAAAGAGAGAACGCGCGAGCTTGCGCTGGTTTAAAAAAAGACATCCAAAGAAAAGAGGCGGCACGCTGTGTTCTTTGTTATTATGCGTCTAATTACAAATTGTTGTGTGTATGTTTATACAGCCGGAAGTTAGTCTGCCTTACTGGGCGTCTGGTGTCTCAGCTGTAGATGAGCAATTTAGCCACTGCGGTACAACCGCAAACCTGGGGTCTTTAGCGTGCACCACGCAGTAGTGATACACGACCGCACGCCGGTACGATGCTCTTCCAGATCGAAACGGGCAGGGGCGGGGTGGGTTCTGCAGCGCGAGCTTTCGCTCCAAGTGCTCCGAGCTGGTGTGCGCTAGACCATGCACTCGGCCACCGACCCCCCCCCCTCCCCTTGTGCGTCTAATTTATATACAGGTATAAGTATTTGAAGATCGACGATGGACGTCAATCGTCTCGAGGTAATGTAACGTAATAACATTATATAAATAATAAACTTGTTGAAGGACTGAACGACTCAATTTTTCAATTCTTGGATTGTAATATGGCGGCAGCCTATTGTACTTACTGTTGATGATGAGCAATATGAGGTGACGAGGTAATGATTAAATGATGAGGCTCTATAAGGACGACGACATTAGTGGGTGTCGAACCACAACGTACAGTGCCAGACTTGTTTCAAGTATCGTGTACCCCAAAACTTTCTTCACCCGCAACAGAATATGGTAGAATCAATGAGGATGCTGCTTTACAACTGTACGTGGAGCAGAAAAACTGCACTGTGCAGAAGTGCGGCTTATTCGTTAATATGAGGGACGGATTTCTAGCAGCATTCCCTGATTGACTACTTGGAACAAATGGCCTCGTTGACGTAAAGTGTCCCCGTTCCAAAAGATTCTAGAAGCATACTTAAACCGCAAAGGAGTATGAGGCGAAAAATAAAAAAGGAGCC
Organism: Ixodes ricinus; assembly: GCA_037355805.1. Lineage (NCBI taxonomy): Eukaryota > Metazoa > Arthropoda > Arachnida > Ixodida > Ixodidae > Ixodes > Ixodes ricinus. The sequence continues at coordinate 30,698 of JAZHYW010013639.1, read as the reverse complement.
TGGTGTGAAAGGTCCAAATCACCACCATAGCTTCTACTATCAAATACAAGGGCAGTTACACAATGCACAAAGAGAGTTTTGTGATTTAGTTATATTTACACTCAAGGGTATTGATATCCAACGTATTCAGAGGGATGACACCTTCTGGTCAACCAACATAGAGCCTTTTCTACTCAAGTTTTACATGGAACGCCCGACTTCCGCTGAAATTCCTCACGTAGACGAGTTGTCCGACCGAATAAACTGCCATTACTCCCGATCTGGGAATCTCTCGATCTTCGTTCGTAGGCCATAGTATCATGAGATCGAGGGTGTGGCTCTTCGTCCGCCGAACATTGCTTCGGCGGGTGTTTTTACCATGTAAGATGAGACCGTCGCGTGCTGCTGGAACAAGAACCTGGCGATTCTTCACTGAACTGCGTCCTCCGTAAGCTTCAAAGGGGCTTTTTTTCGTTTCGCACACCAACTGTTCTGCTTGCCCGTTAGTTGCAGGATGGTGGGGTGTAGTGTGGTGCACTTACGTGATGCCTGATGCCGTTTTTTTTTCTTCAAAAACCTGTTTATTTCATTTGAAGCAAGATTTGGCGCGTTATCAGAGAAAGTATTTTCGGTAGGGCAAAAGTAGGTAAATGAGACCTTAGAACGTCAATAACGTGTTTAGACGTCGTGGCAGGCATCGTGTAAACTTCCAGCCACTTAGAGTACGCATCGACCATGACTCCGCAGATGCGGATACGTTTCGCCACCCACCGACTAAATAGTGGGTCGTTTTCACTTACTGTTCATGATGGCGTTGGGCTCAAGGAAGACTTCGAGTCTTTCCGGAAAGTTAGCCCAGGTGCCAGGACTTTTGTCGTAAGCGGCAAGTGTTCGAAACGTCGACAACGTCGGTAGCCACGTGTTGTGCTTGACACTGGACGCTTACCCTTCGCTGAGAAGAAACTTGCTTGTTAGTCTGCCACGAGTCGTCCGATATCAGGTCATCACCGCAACTCCATCTCCCGACAAAACTGGTCTTCATTGTCCGCATGTCCATAGTTAGCAATCACGTGAACTTATAAATTCCCGAACGCTCATAACTTGCCGTCGCTTAACGCCGTTCATTCATAGCGTCTTCATTGCAAATAAACGTCTTCCTATTTCTTCTGATGGTTTTCATGATATTCCTCCTAAGCTGTACTTACAACATTATGTGTTTCGGTACTTCCGAAAATGTTGCAACGGCGTTTGTTTTCTGGGAACTATAATGTAACAACCTTTACAACATCTTTCCGGATCCCGTGAAACACAATATTTCGTGACGTTATTTTAGTCGTCATTAAAGGGATACTACAACGAAATTTCGGCGCTCATTTTTTGGTCTATATGTGTCCAAAAGAGCAGTATCACATGGAACATACCAATATCTTGCTAAAAAAGTCTCGAAAAGGAATTTTAAAACGAATTAAACGATTAGCAAAGAGCACCTGGTGGATGTCGCTAACGCCTCGTTTGTAATGCTCGTCTAGGAACCTTGAGAGCTAGTGACGGAAATCGTCTCGCCTCCGGCCACGACGAGAGAAGGGGGAAGGAGGAACTCCCTCTTTCCGAGAATCATTTTTGTGTGTCGCAGAAGTCGCTATTGTCCCCTACAAGATTATAGAAGATTAACCCGTCACTCAAAATTCCTACAAAAGCAGCCGCTTCGGTGGCTGGACCGACTAGGCCATCCTCTCGACGTCAGCCTCGCCGTAGCTTTGCTCGTTTGAGACGACTTACGTCACGATTGCGCTGGGCCTTCTCCGAGCGCTTGCCAGAGTGGGCCGTTTATAACGAAAAATACAGCCACCAGGATCAAAATACAAACGGGCGATTGTCATTTACGGATATTGTGGATCATATTCAACCTATTTTTGAACACGACGGGAATATTTCAAATTTCGTTGAAGTATCCCTTTAAAATGGTGAGGTAAGTACCGTAAATCGCGAAGCAGTTTACTTGACGTCCGCTTCCACTGGTGTCTTGGAAGATCGAGTCTACTGAGCGTGCATTCCTGCAGAAGAAATTTTCATTGATAGAATATTGACACGTCAATCAACATTTGATTCCGTCTTGGTAAGATTTATTGCGAAAGCCCGTTACAACCGCCGAACCGCATCTCCCTATATCAGGGAACAATTTATACCCAGCCTGAATTGGGGGTTTGTGGGGATATTTATACAGCGTGTAGTTGGTCAGCCATTTAAAGTTGTGACGAGTCACTCGCTGTAGATGAGCAATTTAGCCAGTGCGGTACAACCGCTAGCCTGGGGTCTTTAACGTGCACCACGCAGTAGTGATACACGACCGCACGCCGATACGATGCTCATCCAGATCGAAACGGGCAGGGTGGGGCTCGAACCCAGGATCCCTGAGTTCTGCAGCGCGAGCTTTCGCTCCACGCGCGTCGAGCTGGGTGTGCGCTTTAGCCCACTCGGCCACCGATCCCCCCCCCAGCCTGACATTCTCGCATACATCCGTTTGCTGGGCCACGCTACTTGAGCCAGCTGAGCACAGCTGGCAGCGGCGCGAGCAAGGCCACGAGGGGAAAGTGATGGTGCTCGAGCCATCCGACTGTGAACCAACGTTTCGGCCACCCCACGGGTGGGTGTCGCCATCTATTGGTTGAACTAACGCCTTGTTCAAGATGGCTGCCGTGGGACCGCAGCCTTAAAGCCTTTCACTCTGACGGATGCAGGTTCACTCCTCACGTCGTCCCCTGCAGCACGGCCAAAACGAAGGAGCGTTACCACTCTACGTTGCAGTGCTGCGTTTGGGCACCTCACTTGCATTTGAGAACGAACGTTTGCGACGACACGCAACGAGATAATCGCGTGGGGAACAGGAGGATCGACCGGGTTTCCCGGCGGCGGTTTCTTTTCGAAGACGCGGCAGAAATCTCGGAGGTCACGCAGACTATCGTTCGGATTGCGGCCGCCTCGCCCGGCATTCGCGAGCGTCGACCGGGCACCAGTGGGCAGCCGCCCTACACACCGCCAAGCCACATTGCCTGGAACCAGGGTTGCCAGGTAGTGCAGATTAACCCGCCACTATTAAAATAGCTGAACACGTAAAAACTTCGTACCAGGTATTTAGAACATACTTTTGGAACACTGATAACATGACGCGACATAAGACATTTATTTACAGAAGAACGCAAAAAGAGAAAACATCCGTATGCATATCTTAGGGTAGCGAAATGAGGGGGGGGGGGGTTCTCAAATATCTGTTAAGCTGACCTGCCCCCCCCCCTCTCTGGAAACACCTGCCTCCACCCTTGACTGCAGTATTAAATCACGCCAAAAATTTCAGAAAAACAGTATACACCTTTCAAAAAACGCTCCTAGGCCGCCGCCATGTTGCTGATGCTGATGCGGCTGGTGCGACTCGCGCGCCCTCTGTCAGCTAGAAATTTTCTGCCACTCTCTTGGAGCTGTGAAGACCCGCTCAGCGCGGTTCTCTACCTGTGTTTTTGCGGTTTTGCATTCGACGTTTTCTCGCCCCTCTTGAAAGTTTCCACTTAATTTTTTTTATGCGTGCTGCGTACCCTTTCTGTGTTATCTTCCATTGTGCGAAATAAGGCTGGTAAGTGCCTGCCATTCAAGCTTTTCTGCTTAACATTCACGGGAAACGAAGGAAGTGGAGGACGTCGAACGACCCTCGACGCGATTTTTCGAACATTGTTCTCCCCCTCCCAGAGATAATCCGCGTAGAATCCTCAGTCATCTCCAAAAATAGTTGTCCGGGTTGGGGTGGGAAACGGGTCAGTCGCGTTCGATCCTTTGACTTGGTGCTGTTGTGAAAAAGGAAGCTCTCCACGAAACGTGCCCCAAAACGAAGTCAGATTGGATTCCGTCCGATCGTCAAGATGTGACTGTTGTCGACTGTGACTGTGTTATTTGAGATCTTTCTCAAATAAATTCTTTTCGGATAACGCTGCATCGTGTGGTACGTACAATATATTGTTCGAATGTTAACACTTTCTAAATTGTATGTCTGTGTCCTGTTCATCGCTAAACACGTTATTTGTGAGCGTGACAAATGCCTGCCTTTCGGCTCTCTTCTGTTGTAATTTATTTTTGACAGCTAAGCACTTTGTCGTTTGTCAATCGGCGAATCGCGCGGAGCCGTCAAAACTTATCGTAAAAAACACAAACTAGAACTAACAAAGTCGCATTCGTTCTGTCGCGCGCGTACCCAACAAAAATAGTAAATAGATTTTTTTTTTTTTCAAATGTGGTACAATGCTTTCTTAATGACCTCGGGAAAATGCATGCACCATGAAACACAAAATACAGCGGGAAAAGATGAGAATTTATCCGCCAGCAGTGTTTAAAACTGCGCCTACGCAGGCTGCGCCTATCGAAATCACAGCTCCACTCGGTTAGGGTTAGCAGGGACGCCGGTGAGAGCCTAGCCTCAAACCCAGTGACTGGGCTCGAAAACGGTTTGCTGCCCCTGGGGTCGAGTCTTTTTTGGAAAGGTGTATAGCTCCTGCGTGAACAACACCAATGAGGGCCCACATATTGTATTTTCACGGTTGGGATTTAGATATCTTCCTCTCGTTGTCTCTTGAATTCATTATTTTCTACCCGGCTCAGATATACCATGTTTGAGGCTGTGAGACCAAGTGCTTTGAAAATGGCTGATTGTCGAGTATGAAATAGCCCAATAATAGCCGAATAGCCAACTAGCAGAGTAGTCCCTCACCTTCCGCGTGACGACGTTGTAGAAGGTGGCACTCTCATTCTCTCATACTTTTTAATGCGAATAGCATTCTTTGGATACTTCACGCACTTTTCGTCTATGTATCTATCTATCTATCTATCTATATATATATCTGGCTATCTAACCTCTTACGCCGCGGGTCGATAAATAAATAAAAAAGACCGGCGCCGCCGGGGATTCGAACCGTTGACCCTTTGATCAGCAGGCAGACGCGCTAACCACAGAGCTATGAAGGCAGTCATTCAAGGCACTCTAAACACCTGTTTATATCTTTACCATCGCGCGCGTTCCAGCTGCACGGGGCTCCATTCCGCTCCTCGTGAGGCTTAGCACTGCCCCTAGCTCACCCTCTCCCGCGCTCGGAGAGGGTGATGTAGCGACCGTGCTCACCCTCACGAGAGCGGAATGAGCCCTCGTGCATGGAGCTACGCTCACTAGAGCCACTCTATATGGCAGCAGAAGCTGCCAGGTAAGCTGACACGACGCAAAATTATCTAGATGCATGACGTCAGAAGCGCCTATAGTGATCTCCATTTTGGGCCTGGGAGGTTGCCATGGCAACCGCACTGCTGGCGACGCCGGGCGGCAACCTTTATCTAGCTGATATCTCCATTCGTTCATTGAAAGGTGGTAAAAGGCCTAAAAGACGCTTTGCATGGCGGTACGGCACGGGCCTCTGGAGGAACGGTGCCTGTTCCTTCTGTGAAGTGAGACGATTTGCAGCCCGGGGAGTGTCGGGCGACGAGAGCTGCTAATAGCGAGTTCGTTTCACGGCACTCGTGCCCACGCGTGCCCACTTGCAGCGTGGAGCGGGTTCGTTTCGGCCGGCACTCCACGAGTGGTCGCACTCTCCGAGTTCGTTTCATCGCTGACACTGCACGCGTGCATGCACTCGCTGCACCGAGAAAATCGAGAGTGCGCCGAAATGCAATCCCGTCATGCCTCGCTCCGGCGAGGCCGGCGGGGAGCGGGAGCAGACGACGAAAGTTCGTCTGCTAGATGTGTCGCGGAACCCAAAGGAAATAAAGTAGATTTTCTGATAGAAATCGCGTCCCGCGGGTAACGGAATCAAACGCGAGCTTGAATTGTGAGCGTCTGCTATTTCATGAAGGAAGCAATTGACAAACCGTGCTTTATTTTGAGGTTTTAAGTTGCTCTGTTGCCGCACAAACGCTAAAATATACCAGTGTGTAAAGAAATGCTCAGAACAAACGCATCAGCGGCCCCCGAGATGTTTATTACCATCCGTGTGCAGGTTAAAAATTGAACATTTGTCTACAAAACTCCCCGAGCAGAAATCTCTGACTGCCCAATAAGCATCAGAGAAAGCTAAACATGGTGACTTTACCCAGGGCTTGGTCAGCATCATCATGTCTAACATTTACCTACGTGAGCTAACTTACCCCGTCGTATTTTCAAATACTTTACTAGGGTTTGGTATTTTGTTCGAGAAAGCTCTCGTTCTCGACGCCCTCACCTAGGCTAATATCTGATCCACCTGTAATGACGATCGAAATCGAAAGTCCCACGAAAAGGTTTGCTGGATATTCCAACAGACTAGTTTTAGGCCGTACCTTTTCAGTGGTTCACGCATAATACCATGCTCAAACGGATCAAGCTTCTGCTCGGACAGCATCATCAGTTTTGTTCAGTGTAAACGGTTATAAAAATTAAAAGGTCGCAACCAGCTGCTTTGTAGACAGCTGGTTGCGGAAATTTACGCCGTCTGTAACTATCTCTACGACAGCCGAGTTGCTTGAAGTCATCGCAACTATAAACTACAGGTTGCAGTGACCAACGTTTGTAGATAAACGTTGGTAGCGACTGCACGCTCGCCTTCCCACCCATCACTCCGAACAGAATGGCTGTAGTTTCGGTTTGAGGTTGGTACCTTTTCTACAACATAGATGGCGGCAGCATCAGTCTTCTGCACTCGGTGCATTGGGCGAGTTCGTTTGAGTCCAGTCAACGCCTCCTGTACTAAGATGCCTGTCATGAGAGCGGCGAACGTCCTGCCGTGCCCTCTCCCTTTTCCTCCTCCCCTTCACCGAAACGACCGCGAGGGGCGCTGCTAACTGACCGTATCGCTCGCGGCCGCGAGAGCGCGGGAGATTTGACGTCTGCTATTGTGATACCACTAGGGGTGTGCGAGTAGTGCTTCAAATCGAATAGTGCAGTGTCATCCCTGGCGTTAACAGCGCAAAGAGAGTGCGAAGGCTATGAATGATGTGGTGTTGTACAGACGGAACAGCGCACCGGCAAAACAGTTACTCCATTCCACGCACACAAAAGAAAGACAAACTTACGCAGCGCTGGCTCACTCTGGTATATTTACACTTTCGTCTTCGTCTTCTTTTGGTATTATGGTCTAGGGCCATGGAGAATTATTGGTCTTTTTCTTCAAAAGGATGCAAAACAGTAAACCAAAGATTGAAACTAAAACTAATGTTAAAATAAATAAAATTAGCACTCAGTTGCGAGCGGCCGGCCGCGCCAGTTGCGCCGAGATGGCCGAGCGCCCAGCAAGAGTTGCTGATGATGATGTTGTTGCTCGCGCCTAGCTGGTCGGAACTGAGCACCACCTAGTGGCGTTTGGCTACAATACGATGGCAGACCGGCCGCAATGGTAGAGCGAGCCACCTGACAGGCATCTTAGTACAGGAGGCGTTGGTCCAGTTCTCCGTGCAACACTCTGCGAGTGCGATGCATTCTGGGAGAGAACTCGAACGGTGCCAGTGCGTGTGAAACAGAACTCGCTATAAGTATCGTAGGTGCACGGACAAGGCGAGTGGTTTTCCGGGCCGCCGGGATGGCGGCCGCTTCGTGGGACAGACGTACCGTCCTTGTGCTTTCGGACTTCGCTCCTATGGAACAAAATCCGATTACGCCGGTCATGACAGGACGATTGCCTTGGGACATGACTGCTGCTCGACTGCCCCCATAGTAAGAGAATGTATGCTTAGCATCATACTTCTTCAAGACCAATCATCCATTCAAGATAAGATTATCTCACCGACTGGCAAGGAGCGACATCGACGACGGCCTCACCCTCGTTTGGGCGATGAACAGTCGACGGGGTTGAACCAAGAAGGACAGCACGGGGGTCTACAGAGGATTGTTGACTCCATCAAAAGAGACGGACGCCGGGGATGAGGTGTTCTTGCCCTACAGGCCAAGTGGTCGTCCGGAAGTTTACCGGCATGCAAAAAGTCAATATTTTAATCTGGTGTAGCACGCATACCCGTGTTAAAGTGGCCATGAAATGATTTTTTAACTTCTTCTTCCTTACCTTTAATCCTCACCTCAAGAGAACAGTGGAATCCACGCGGTCGTGACATGCAAGGGCACCGGTGCGATGACCCCAATCTTCCATCGTGCTTTTCAGGCACACCATAGAACATGGCATTTGCAAGTGCACTCCATGTGCACTCATTAGCCACAAACGCGAATTTAAATATTCGTCGACGAATTGATTGTTGACGAGCGCATACGTCCGGGTGACGCAGATTTTTTGTCAAATGCCTGAGCTGGAGTCGGCTGACGCCATTTTTGCTTTTGTAGGCATTGCAAAGGATATTTAGAACCATACACACATGGTGATAACATCAAAGCACACACGGACATTAACGAGCACAAAACGGGCCCAGCTACAAAAAATAAATATTACACTCTTAAGAAATAATTGTCTGTAACTTGTTAATTACAAAGAGGAACGCACCTCTGAGCATATAAGTTTAATGAACAAAATGTAAGGGCGCAAACGAGCTGGTGTACATTGCACATGGTTGAAAAAACCCCGAGACTGCGGGTAAACGACACAACACTAAAAAGTCTCTAACACCGCTGAAATTTTTATTTTCCGAATCCTGATTATATAGGCACTTCGATACAAAAAAGGGGGGGGGGGGGTGAGAACCCCAAGAATGCTGCACTTTCCACCAACGTAAACTCTGACAAAACAACAATGACAACGGACTTTGCGTCATGCACTTCTCTTATCTCTGACCCCCCCCTTCCCGACCGCCAAACACACGCAGTAACCCCAAGCCCGGTAACACTCATACAAAAGAGAAGAAAGAAATTTCAGCTGTGTTAGAGACTTTTTTGAGTGTTGTGTCGTTTACCCACAGTCTCGGGGTTTTTCAACCATATAAGTTTATTAGTCATGTGTTGATGCATAGATTATAGAACAAGAGTCATTTTCATACACGTCATTTAAACGACCGCCGACTTGTCACTTGAAAAAAAAACACTGCAATCAAGTGCAAGCTATTGCAACGAAAGCACGTTTATCAAAGTCTTCAGAACTGTCAATTCGTAAAATCGTCGATTAGAACAAAAGGTTAAAGATCGCAGGCGCTTCCTCAGCTTAAAGTTGCTGTGATTATTCGCCGACCCAGGGCTGAAACAACTTCCCCTGGGCCATTACACGACGACCATACCTTTCGTTTTCGATTCTCAAAATTCCAACATTCAAGAGAGCTAGAAAATGCGAAAATGTTATCCTAAAAGCTATATGATAAAATCGTTGATTAGTACAAAACGTAAAAATCACAGGAGCTTCCTCGCTAAAAGTTTCTTGGATTGCGCGGTAACCTGGGGCAACAACAACTTCCCCAAGGTTTAACATGCGACGCATACAATTCTCATCGATTCTCAGACATTCCAACGTTCGAAACAAGGCTAGGAGTATGCGACAATTGCATGCAAGAGTCTCATCAATCGCTTGAACACATGCGGGAATCCGAGCACCGCTACGGCGATTATGACTGATGCTGTCGCACAGGTGCTAATATCCAGAGCGATCTTGCACAGAAAGGTATAAAGTCTCATTTTTTCAGATCTTCACGTTATACCTGTGTCAGAGAGCACGAAAGTCGAAATCGTCGGCAAGCAGCGGCGCATTACGACTACCACGCACCGATATCAGCGCTCGTATCCACCAGCTCTGGGCGCTGCCATCTTACCGGTGACATCACGGCTCTTGCGAGGCCACGTGACGAGTAGTCACTCGGTTGCTAAGGAAACCGAGCCAGCTCAGCTCGTTGCTATGGTACCGCGTGTGACCAATCACGGTGAGAGGCGGCACAGGGAAAAGCGTGGCGCTACTCTGGCAGCTACGCTGCCATATCGAGTGGCTCTAGCGCGCACCGGTAGCTGTGACAGCGCTGTAAGGCGCGTCCTATGGTAAAGATATAAACAACCGTTTAGAGTACCGTTGGTTGAGACTAGCTGAGACGCCAGAAAGTCTGGTCGGTACCATTTTGAGTGTTTGTGCGTATGGCGCGTGCTTTGCTCGCCTTCCTAAGTGACACAAACGCACGTGCTGGGCTGCGGAGATCGTGCGCAGGGCTGTGAAAGTGTCAATAAATTTAGAATCGCCTTAAGAGTGGGCTGGCGTATCTAGAGTGTGCCGGCCACCTGACGAACGCGCATAACTCCGCACCGTTTGATGCTATTCGCATTAACGTAGATAATCATTCCCAAAGGATGGGTTCTGCTGATTTTTTCCTGAGCTTCTACGCCAAATCGTCAGGATCGCGACGTCCCGCACCGTGAGTTGCCACCTCGGCCCCAGATTTGACACACGGGTGGAACGGGACGCCAAACACGCCGGTCAGAGACTAGCTCCGGGCATTGTATTCGCGCTTCACTTTGTGTCTTACGATTGGGACTGGGCCCGGAGGAAATCTTTCCGAGGCAAAGAGGTTAAAGCTACGCACGCGCGCATCCTTTTTTTTTTTTTTTTTGGACGAGCTTTATTAGCCATTACAAGTTCGGGGAGGTTTATGTACGAAAACGCACGAGCGCATGCCCGAACGAGTTTGGGATCTCCCTCGACCGAGGAAGCCAGACCTGCTATATAGTACGCTGCTTGGAACTCGACCCCGACCGGTGCGTTCAGTACACCATTCCGTCCGTGCGTCCAAAGTGCTCCCAAACTGGCGGGAAATGGTGTCGCAAAAGCTGGAGTGTCGTGCTGAGAGGTGTCGCAATCCTGGCGGTTGACGTAGAAGAGTTCAGTCGCAGGGACTTCTCGGCCAGGAACCGATAAGAGGTCGCTCTGCCGCATTTCCTAGTGTCGTTATTACACCTCAAAGCATAACACCCATTCACCCCTCTATCGCACGCCAAAAACAGCCTGAACCAGACGCTATCTGCAAAAGCACAGACGCTTTTACAGATTGGCGGAGAACCCTTTAAGTACAATGTACTTAAAGTAATTCTCAATGCTGCCAAAAAGGGCAACTCTAAGCAAGCTGTGGCTGTGAACGGTTGGGCACATTGTGGTGTCAGTACAAAATAAAATTTCCGAAGATAGAAAGAAAAAGAAAAATCAGCAGAACCCATCCTTTGGGAATGATTATCTACGTTAATGCGAATAGCATCAAACGGTGCGGAGTTATGCGCGTTCGTCAGGTGGCCGGCACACTCTAGATACGCCAGCCCACTCTTAAGGCGATTCTAAATTTATTGACACTTTCACAGCCCTGCGCACGATCTCCGCAGCCCAGCACGTGCGTTTGTGTCACTTAGGAAGGCGAGCAAAGCACGCGCCATACGCACAAACACTCAAAATGGTACCGACCAGACTTTCTGGCGTCTCAGCTAGTCTCAACCAACGGTACTCTAAACGGTTGTTTATATCTTTACCATAGGACGCGCCTTACAGCGCTGTCACAGCTACCAGTGCGCGCGCGTTCCATGCACGAGGGCTCATTCCGCTCTCGTGAGGGTGAGCACGGCCGCTACATCACCCTCTCCCGAGCGCGGGAGAGGGTGAGCTAGGGGCAGTGCTAAGCCTCACGAGAGCGGAATGAGCCCTCGTGCATGGAACGCGCGCGATAGTAAAGATATAAACAGGTGTTTAGAGTGCCTTGAATGACTGCCTTCATAGCTCTGTGGTTAGCGCGTCTGCCTGCTGATCAAAGGGTCAACAGTTCGAATCCCGCCGGCGCCGGTCTTTTTTATTTATTTATCGACCCGCGGCGTAAGAGGTTAGATAGCCAGATAGATATATAGATAGATAGATAGATAGATAGATAGATACATAGACGAAAAGTGCGTGAAGTATCCAAAGAATGCTATTCGCATTAAAAGATTGGGGCGTTTTACGTGTTAAATTAACGAAGGGCATCTGGCACACTTCAGGGAAGAACCGAGGATTAATTTCGACCGCCTGGAGATCTTTTGAGGCGCAACCAAAATCACGGTTACTCCTTTCTTCTCCGCAACGAGCCTCTGTCGGATTGCGGGCCCCCAGTATTCGAACTCACCACCCCGGAAACCCTAGTCCGGCGCTTTGCTTCGGGTCCAACGACTGCGTCTGCAGGACGCTCCGTTGTTAGCAAACCTTCTGCGTAAGATGTTGCCACCTGTCGAACCAATCTTCGTTGCCCCGTGGCATAGTGTTAATTACGGGCTTAAATGCACTGTCCCGCGCCAGACTTGGCGGGACAGACTTGGTGGCATGTTCGGCGGGAGGCCACTTTGAAACCTCCCTTTGAATCTGTCACAACCCGCAGTTCGGGAAATGCCGCCTTATGGGATGAAGCACGCACATAGGTTGGAAGGAAACACCAGATCTCGGATTTGGACGAGTCAAGGCTCCTAGATGACAAGGCCAGAGACTGACATCACCTAGAGTGCCTCGATGTCCCTCTGTTTAGGGTGATGCCATCGTTTGTAGTACCCGATGCCGACAGCACGCGCTCACAGGAAAAATACAAGGAAATCGCAGGAAACAAAATGTCGCTGTAGCACAGTCAACGCCACGAGCGCGTGCAGGGACACGCTCTTTCACGCGCTTGAGAACAAAAAATAAAAATAAACGTTAGAAACAAAATGGCCAGATGTCATCACCCCAAGCAAAGCGCACATGAAGGCACCCTAACATCACCTAGAGAGGCAAACACAGGGCACTGATCAAACCCAACTGCAACCAGTGTTGTCATCTTTTTTTTTTTTGCGCGCGCGTTGCTAGTGTGAGACTGGGATGTAAAATTACAAGGGAAGGAAACTCGTGCCCGGGATGCTCGCAGACTTGAAAGCTTTCGAGATGAAATTCAGTCTCTCCCAAAACCAAGCTAGAGAGTAATTTTTATCGTTTTCCTTGCTGCAAGATTTGCGCAGGCGAGACAGCAACGCCACTCCCCACGGAAAGACTCTGCGAAATCTTGCGCGAATTGAAAAGTGAGTTTGAAGTTAGGTTTGTGGACTTTACGAAGCATTCGAGCGACATTTGTTTATTTCAAAATCCATTTAATGCGGATCTTAGCCGGGTTCGAGAGTGTTAACAGATAGAGCTGGCCGATCTGCAAACAGATAATGATTTAAACAGCGCATTTGCAGCAAACGAACTTTTTACATTTTATGCTGACCTTGCGGATTCTACTTTCATGAATCTTAAAGAAACTCGCAGCCACCATGATTATAGTGTTTGGGAGCACATACGTCTGCAAGCAGACTTTTTCACGAATGAAGTGCATAAAATCCAACTTGCGCTCAAGAATGACTGACGAGAACCTCCACAATGTTCTGCGACTCGCAGTCAGTAGCTTGAATGTGGATGTCCGTAGTTTGGCGAGCGCAGTTTTCAACACCAGAAATCTCACTGACGGGAGTCTCTAGGTTTTCGTGGAAATGTATCTCATGTCGTGTGTCGTGAAATAAAGAAACTGTTCATTTTCGATTTATGTACGTCAATGTGAGTTCGTGCAAGTGCTTTTCTTATTTTTATTTTCAAGCCCCCCCCCCCCCCTGGCCCGTTCCGCCTCGGCTTCGCGGCGACTCGGCCCGCTGTGCCAAAGGGTTGCCGACCGCTGGTCTGGGGAAGCGACGTCACGTGAAAACTATATAATGGCGGCCGGCGAGCGGGAATAGGCGAAGTGGCGTCACGTGCAGTGGCGCACCAACTTGTTTTTGAGTGGGGGAACAAACCAGACTCCCCCCCCCCCCGGGACTGGGGGGCGGCACCTGTTATTTCTTGGGTGCCGCCGGTTAGTGTTTGCCCTGCCCAGTGGCGGCTGTTTCAGGGGGGGGAGGGGGCAAAACACATGCTTTGCCCCCCACTCTGAGAACTGAGAGGGCAAGCGCCCCTTTTGCTCCCCGGTTGGTACGCCCATGGTAACGTGAAAACTATGTCCCCAAGTTCGCTCCTCCATAACACGCACATTGTTCACGTAGTTTCGCACCAGAACCTCCACAACCGGCGACTTTCAAACAAACGCAGTTGCGTCACAAGGGGGGGGCGCCCGGTGCAGCGCTCAGGGGGTGTCGCGGCGAGCCACGAGAGCGGGGGGGGCGCGGCGGGCTACCGCTCTGGGTGCCGCTGACCCTCGTGACTCCACTGCTCAAACGTCCGCTTCACCGATACGTCGAGTTCCCAACCTCCGTCTCAGGCATTCGCTGGGCCGTGTTCGTTCCAACCGTTTTGAAAATGTGGCGAGTCAGTGCCAGTTTCACCTCATGGTCGTGATGGCCGTTATGGTTGCCGCGGTCAGCAGGGTCAGCAGCGACGGAAGCTCTGCTTTAACAACCGTCAGCTGACGACCAAACGTGGGTGACCGCGACACGACTGTACTGAATACCGCGCCACAGAGCCGCGCCAGCCGAGTCACCCGCGCCACCACGCTACCCACTGTTTGCGGAGCTAGCGACCGTGCGACCCTTGACCGTATGGATGGATAGATGTTGCACAGAGCCGCAGAGCTAGCAGAGACTGCGATGTTAAGGGGGATTCAACCGCTCGTCACTCAATGGGCAAATTTCGCTACACAAACCTGAGTTTCAGGAATGCACGATGGTATTCATTCTTTTGGAGGTTACTTATGATAACGTAATGAAGGTTGTACGGCCCTTGGATTTTTCTTTTAGAGCGCTGGAGATTTTTAATAAAATTCAGAAATATGACCGTTTTGACTGTTTTTAGCGCGTTTTGAGGCATTTTTGAAAATACAATTATTTAGAAGACAAACGTGACAAAACGCTTGGCCGTACGTACTAGGGGTGCCTCTAATCTTAATTTTAAGACCATTACGAGAAAGCAAAATATTGTTGTATTTGCGTATTTGTGTAAATAAAATCATCCTGTTAATTTCATTTCCAACTTGTTAAACGAGATGGCGTCACTAGTACTAAATGCCTCAAACCGGAGGTTTTCTTGTTGTTGCTGTTGTTGTTTTTCTCTCGAGCTCGAATTCGACCGCGATGTCTCGTTGCTCGTGGATCGGTAGCACGTGTAGCGAAAGCTCGCGCTGTAAAGCCCACTGATCGTGGATTCAATCCCCTGCCCCTGCCCGTTTCGATCTGTATGAGCATCGTACCGGCGTGCGGTCGTGTATCACTACTGCGTGATGCACGTTAAAGACCCCAGGCTAGCGGTTGTACTGCACTGGCTAAATTGCTCATCTACAGCTGGGAGACTCGTCGCCCGTTGAGGCAGACCAAGTTCTAGGCTGTATAAACATACACACAACCCAATTTTTTTCCCTGCCTCTGCCCGTTTCAATCTGGATGAGCATCCTACCGGCGTGCTGTCATGTATCACTATTGCGTGATGCACGCTAAAGATGTCAGATAGGCAGCGGTATACTGCACTGTCTTTCATCTCCAACGAAGACACCAGATGCCCTCAGACCTGACTAACTTCCCGCTGTATAAACATAGACACAACAGAATTACAATTGATGGCTCCGTTGGTCGGCACTTTTTGAACGCTGCAAAAAAGTGTAACTAGTCATCGGCAGACTCCTAGCGAAAGCCCTGATAAGGCTCTGAAGGCGATACTTTTGTTGATTCTATTTTTTTGTGTGTGCTATGTTAGCGCGCGTGGTCAAACGCTTGCATACGCTACAAGCGTGGCACGTAAGCACCCTGAGATCGTGCAGGGTTGAACAGAGATATCCTAATATGTAGGGTGCCTCAATGTCCTTCTGCTTAGGTTGTTGCCACCTTTGTAGCATGTTGTTGTTGTTGAAGACGTTTATTGATAGGTGAAAATTTCACCAGTCAATTTGTTGGAGCAAGTTTAAAAATGGATGGATAGGCGGGACATTGGCAATTTACAAGTAATAGTATAGCTGTGGTCCCGCCGCTTGGGGTATAGACCCCCTAGATATGAATGTCCAAGCCGGTCTCACTCAGAAATCCGAGCAGACCGGACAGGACCGCGACACGCATGTCTTTGTCTCCCACTGGTTTACACCAGGCTTCGAAGCACGTAGGGCGGTGTTGTTGTTCTAGCGTGTTCAGGGCTTTCGTCCTTTCTTCATTAAAAATCGGACAGTGCCAGATCAGATGACATTCGTCGCACTTGACGTCTCGATTTCTGCAGTAGATGCAGCCTTCGGAGCAGGCTTCTTCTTCTTTCCTTTGCTTCTTTGACAATAGACTATAATCGTGGTCTACTGCCGTTGAAGCGTTGGCGAGTTTCGACTTCCTCTCACGGGCCGCTCGCTCCCATCGCTGGGTGCGGGCCGGCGTGATGCCGGCTTGGGCCCTTAGCCTTCGGAGGGTGACTGTCTCGTGCCGTCGGAAGGTTCCCGAAGGAATGCTCGCTTCAGGGGGCTCGCCTCTGGCGTTGAGTTTGGTCTGCTCAATTTTCTTGTATGCTAATTTGATGTTGAGGATGGTTCCCTCGGGGTCGTACAAGTTGAAGGCGGGCGGTGGCGGTTCCACAGAGGGGCTGGCCCCGGGTCCTGGCGTCGAAGGTCGATACGATTAAGCTCTTCGATCGCCGCCCGGTGCGCCCTCTCGTTGCCGGCGATGCCCGCGTGACCGGGAATCCACTCCACCCTGAGGGTGAGCGGGTTTAGGTCGCGTCGTTCCAGGTTTTGCGCCAACCGGAATATTTCTCCGACTGCTCCATGTGCCATGACTTGCGTCCTGAGCGCTCTCACGGTGGCCTGGGAGTCCGTGAAGACGCGCAGTGTGCGGAATTTGTCGCTCGATGTCGCGGCCGCGTCTTTAATGGCTTCAAGTACGGCTCTGACTTCCGCTTCCTGTGCAGATCCGCATCGCTGCAGCTCCGTGCTTTTCGTTGTCTTCTCATAATGCCACGCCGCCGTGGCCGCCACTCCGTCTTTGAATGCTGCGTCAACGTACGCATAAAGTTCGTCGTCACCTCCGTTCTTCTGCTCGTGCCGTCGAGCAAATTTGCGCCTTCTGCCGGTGTTTGTCGCCGAGTTCATCCTTCTCGGGATCGGCGAGGCTGGGGTGACCGTTGTCTTCTGCCACGGTGGGATGGGATCCGGTATCGGTGGTGGAGTTGTCGTTGCACACAGAGAGCTCCATGAGGGCATGAGTTCTGCTATGGCCCTGCCCTGACGGGTATGTGTTAGTTTGGCAGCATACATCCACTCCTGATGCTGTTCGATTTCTTCCAAGGAGAGCATAGGGACGGCTTCGTGTAGTAATTCCAGGCGCGTACATTTCGGCAGGCCCGAGATGCAGCGTCGCGCGTCATTCATTAGTGTTTCCAGTTTGGCCCGTTGCGTGACGTTGAGTTTGTAGAAACGAAGGCCGTAGGATATTTTGGATACCAGGGCGGCTTGTACTACGGTCCTCGCTAACCTTTCTCCGAGACCCCCGACTCGTGTCGCTAGTCGTCGCACGATCGAGAGCCCTTTCTTCCAGGTAGTTCGCATTCGCTCAATCCAGATGGTTGGGTCGCCGCCCGAGTGAATGTTCACTCCTAGGATGGAGTGCTCTGTCGCCTTTTCGATTTGCTGCCCGTTAAAGCGCAGGTCAGCGTCGACCTTGTCCCACTCTTTCCCAAAGGCCATATATCTGGTCTTCTCGGGCGATGGACGAAGGCCGCTTTCTGTCAAGAAATCGCTCACCACGTCGAGGGCCCGTTGGATCGTCGTCTCAGGAAGAGGCGCGTTGTCACTTCCCATCGTCCACACAGTAATGTCGTCCGCGTAGACCGTGAATGCTAGGTCCGGGACGGCGGCGAGTCTCCATAAGAGAGGCGCCATCGCCAGGTTGAATAGCATCGGCGACAACACTGATCCCTGCGGCACGCCGATCTCGTTGGATTTCTCTGTACTACCCCGGTGCTTGCCAGTTTTCACCAGGTATTTGCGTCCGCTTAGAAAAGTCTTGATGAAGTTCAGTGGCCTGCCCCGCACCCCTAGCTTGCGAGTCGTGTCGATGACTGTGGTGTGAGGCAGGCTGTCGAAGGCTTTCTTGATGTCCACTGCCACCAGGAGTTGGCGGTGGCATTGCGTCGGCCGGTTCATTAAGTACTCTCGAATCAGTACTAGACTGTCCTGTGTGCCTAGATTTTTGCGGAATCCTGTCTGAGCAGGGTGGAACAGCTCTCTCTTCTGCTCGATTATCCAGTCGATGCGTGCAAGCACCATGCGCTCCATCAGTTTGCACAGGACAGAAGTGAGCGAGATGGGGCGCATGTTGCTCGCGCAGTCGGGCTTCTTCCCTGGTTTCGGGATGGGGCACACCCAGGACAGTTTCCAGCTATCTGGGATGGTGCCCTCGCGCCAGTGGTCATTAATTAATTTCAGCAGATCTCTCTTGATCGCCTCCGGGAGGTTCTTGAGCATGGAATTAGTGATCCCGTCTGGCCCCGCCGCGCTTCGCTTCGCTCACATGAAGGCACCACTAATACGTATTTGAAAAAAAAATATAGTCGAATGAGTTGCAAGGAAGGCTAAAATACTTATTCCAAACAACATTTATTTTATGAAACATTATTTCAGATATTTTCATCCTCTGTGGACCTTGTTTGGTGGCTAGTGGATATGAAAAACAAAAAAGAAGCATGAAAAAAAAAAGAAGCAATTTGCATCTCAGGTGCTTACTCTGAGATGCAAATTGAATTTTGACGTTAGCGTTTTGGCGCCCGAAACAATTTTTTTAATTTAACACTTCCCGTTTTGCGGATTACTAAGAAAACCAAACGGGCCATCAATAGGTAGAAAATATTTTTCTACCTAAATAAAGGCGTACGTTTTTTTTTCTCTTCATTTTTTTTAATTTTTAGGCAAACTCAATTGAAGCTCTAAATAACTTTAGTGTCTTCATAAATAACCTCGGGAATTCACTATGCTATTGTCCATTATGAACACCTCTTTCAACAGTGATCTTACTATGTCACGGTATGATGAAGCGGTGCTACCTTACCTGTCTGGAAACAAATTGGGGTGTGTATATGTTTATACAGCTTAGAGCAGGGGTGGCCAGGCTGTTCCGGCCTAAGAGCCGCATACAAAACCACGAAACTTCCAAGAGCCGCTTGGGGGGGAGGGCAAATTTTTGTCCAGAGGAAGAAACGAAACTCGGACTACTTTCAATCTATCCGAGTCAAAAACAGTCCGACTGTACATAAGGTAGCAGTAGCACACGACTTCCAAACCGCAACCTGTCTTTCGATTCAAAACGCGTTCTATTTCTTTTTTGGGGGAAGTGCTCGTGTGACCGGGAGGGAGGCTGGTGTGTGTGTGCGTGCGTGGGGGGGGGGGGGGGGGGGCGAGGGAGCCGCAAGCCGCATTTTAACACGCGAAGAGCCGCATGCTGCTCGCGAGCCGCAGATTGGCCACCCCTGGCCTAGAACATAGTCTGCCTCAACGGGCGACTTGTCCCAGCTGTAGGTGAGCGATTTAGCCAGTACAGTACAACCGCTAGCCTGGGGTCTTTAACATGCATCACGCAGTAGTTATACACTACCGCACGCCGGTCAGGTACTCATCCAGATCGAAACGGGCAGGGTGGAATTGAACCCAGTATTCCTGGGTTATACTGCGCGAGCTTCCGCTCCACGTGCTCCAAGCTGGTGTGCTCTTTACTCCATTTCACCTTATGTTGTACCGTAGACAAGGCTAGAAGCGCGAGCTCATAGCGTTGGGAGCTACTCTTAACGCACGAGAGCTTGTGCCGCCGAGATGTGCCCTAGAGCAAGGAGCTCGCGCTTGTAGCCTTTCCTGCGGTACATCATAAGGTGAAACAGAGTATAGCCCACTCGGCCACCGATCCTTTTTTCCTTATTGCACGTGGCCACCGATCCCTCTTTATCTGTCTGGACCACGTGGTCTGGACTAAAGCCCTTCGATATGTTCGCGTTTGTCTTGCAAGTGGTGTCGAATGCGCCAGTGCACGAGGCCCGTATCTCGAGCGGCCCTTGGAAGCAGTTATCGGCGCAGTACTGAAATGAGCGGCCCTTCGAAGCGAATGGCAGCGGAGCACCCCCGCACGTGTCTTGCGCGTGTCCACAACAATGGTTGGCGGTACTTGTAAGCGTGAATTTTATCAAATGAATTTAGTCTGCACTTGCCGGCAGCGCCTTTAACTTATCGAATTTGCGAGGATAACTCGAGTGCAACATGGCTTTGTGTATTTGAGTGGTTCTTTTTCGCTGACAGGCAGACAGACGGAAAGTGTCCTTTCTTGCCATACCCGTTGCCAATGTTGTCAGCTGCTGTGCACTTGGCGCGCGATTGTGGACGAGTATACTTCGTTTCAGCTTGGGTCCAGACGCAGCCGATGCTACAAGCGCGAGCTCCGCGGGCTTTCAGCGTCCCTGCCAAGCACGCGCGCTCGTGCAGTGCAAGCACTGTTCAGGGTCACATGCTCGCGCTTGTAGTATCGGATAACAGGCTGAAGTTGAGCTTAGTTGGTACATAGTTCACAAAAACGGTCAGCTAGACGATAGGGACGAAACACAGACAGGGAGAAACAGAAACAGAGACATACACACCGCTGACTATCAACTAAGACTTTATACTTCTTCTTCATCACTTTGACCCAAAGATTCACACCTAAAGTATTGTCAATAAATCACCCTAAATCCTTACATTACACTACTAAATTACTAAATAAAAATAAAAATAAAAATAAAATAAAATAAAATAATTACAATAAATTATTAAATTTGGTCACTAACACCTCCCTGACCCAACCCACAAACCACCGCGGACTCATATCCCTCTTATTCCCTTTCATGGGGCCGTCCCACACTGCAAAAACTGTCTTTCTCTCTTGCTGACCGTGATGGACGGCATGCTCACGCAGTCATCGGCGCATTCCTCAATCGCCAGGGCCTCGAGAATCTCGCGCGCAAAGGCATTTCTGTGTCTTTTAACAATGGAAACGCTGCTGAAACTTGGCCTGCACCCGCACGTGCGGCAATGGGCAGCAAGGTGCCCAGCCCCCGTGCCCTGCACCGACGCCGCGTGCTCCCTGACTCTGTCATTGATGCAGCGTCCCGTCTGCCCAATGTAGCGGCTCCCACATGACATTGGAATGTTGTACACAACGCCGGTCTGGCACACAGCGTACTTAGTCCTGTGCGCAGTGTTGCAGGCGGGCTGGCGGTTCTTGGCCTGATTCACCCTGCGGCACATAGAGTTCCCTCTATTCGGCGCCGAACACACAACCCTGACATTCTGTCGTGCAGCGATCTTTTTGAGTCGGTGGGTGACACCGTGGATGTAGGGGACTACCGCGAAGTTCTCTCGTGGAGTCTGTCGATCTCGCTCGGTACTTGGCGATCCTCTTGAAAATGTTCTGCATATCTTCTCACATACGGCTCCCAGGAGGACATCTGGATACCCAGAGTCACGAAGCCGGGCCATCTGTTTTTGAAAGCTAGCGTCAGCCTGATGGTTGCATGACTTTCGCAGCGCTGATATGAGTGCCGTGTTGGCAACACTTCGTTTGACGGTTTTCGAATGGCACGATGAAAACGGAAGAAAACCTTTACTTGAACGAGGTTCGTACCTCCAGCATACATGTCCATCCTTAAACTCAAGTGCGAGGTCCAGAAACTTAATAGACTTGCCCACGGGTAGTTCGTGAGTGAAGAGCAGGTCGGGGCAACATTCTTGGAATGTTCTCATGATCGTGTTCCTGCACCCGTTTTCTTCACCCTCGATGTCTGTACTGCACAGGATGAGGAAATCGTCCACGTACCTAAAGATGGCATCGTTCAGTCTACACTGAACGATGCCAGAGTCAAAGCCATCTTTAGGTACGTGGACGATTTCCTCATCCTGTGCAGTACAGACATCGAGGGTGAAGAAAACGGGTGCAGGAACACGATCATGAGAACATTCCAAGAATGTTGCCCCGACCTGCTCTTCACTCACGAACTACCCGTGGGCAAGTCTATTAAGTTTCTGGACCTCGCACTTGAGTTTAAGGATGGACATGTATGCTGGAGGTACGAACCTCGTTCAAGTAAAGGTTTTCTTCCGTTTTCATCGTGCCATTCGAAAACCGTCAAACGAAGTGTTGCCAACACGGCACTCATATCAGCGCTGCGAAAGTCATGCAACCATCAGGCTGACGCTAGCTTTCAAAAACAGATGGCCCGGCTTCGTGACTCTGGGTATCCAGATGTCCTCCTGGGAGCCGTATGTGAGAAGATATGCAGAACATTTTCAAGAGGATCGCCAAGTACCGAGCGAGATCGACAGACTCCACGAGAGAACTTCGCGGTAGTCCCCTACATCCACGGTGTCACCCACCGACTCAAAAAGATCGCTGCACGACAGAATGTCAGGGTTGTGTGTTCGGCGCCGAATAGAGGGAACTCTATGTGCCGCAGGGTGAATCAGGCCAAGAACCGCCAGCCCGCCTGCAACACTGCGCACAGGACTAAGTACGCTGTGTGCCAGACCGGCGTTGTGTACAACATTCCAATGTCATGTGGGAGCCGCTACATTGGGCAGACGGGACGCTGCATCAATGACAGAGTCAGGGAGCACGCGGCGTCGGTGCAGGGCACGGGGGCTGGGCACCTTGCTGCCCATTGCCGCACGTGCGGGTGCAGGCCAAGTTTCAGCAGCGTTTCCATTGTTAAAAGACACAGAAATGCCTTTGCGCGCGAGATTCTCGAGGCCCTGGCGATTGAGGAATGCGCCGATGACTGCGTGAGCATGCCGTCCATCACGGTCAGCAAGAGAGAAAGACAGTTTTTGCAGTGTGGGACGGCCCCATGAAAGGGAATAAGAGGGATATGAGTCCGCGGTGGTTTGTGGGTTGGGTCAGGGAGGTGTTAGTGACCAAATTTAATAATTTATTGTAATTATTTTTATTTTTATTTTTATTTTTATTTTTATTTTTATTTAGTAATTTAGTAGTGTAATGTAAGGATTTAGGGTGATTTATTGACAATACTTTAGGTGTGAATCTTTGGGTCAAAGTGATGAAGAAGAAGTATAAAGTCTTAGTTGATAGTCAGCGGTGTGTATGTCTCTGTTTCTGTTTCTCCCTGTCTGTGTTTCGTCCCTATCGTCTAGCTGACCGTTTTTGTGAAGTGTGTAGTATCGGCTGCGTCTGGACCCAAGCTGAAACGAAGTATAGTATACTTCGTTTCAGCTTGGGTCCAGACGCAGCCGATGCTACGAGCGCGAGCGTGTGGCCCTGAACAGTGCTTGCATTGCACGAGCGCGCGTGCTCGGCAGGGACGCTGAAAGCCCGGAGCTCGCGCTTGTAGCATCGCCTGCGTCTGGACCCAAGCTGAAACGAAGTATAGAGCCGCGCCACTTGCTTGGACAGAGAACTCCTTGGTACAGTTCACGGGTGGGAAACGGTTGCTTCTTGTTGCTTTTGACTCGACGCGCAGAAGTGTGGACCTCGTCGACCAGGTCCACACCTCTGGACGTGCAGAAGTGTGGACCTCGCCGCGCAAAAGTGTGGACCTCGCCACTAAATCAGCTATGCTTAGGGTCGGCACTCTGTTCCCCAATATTGCTGTGGGCGCCGCCATCTTGGTGCTTATGCAGAGCAGACGTAACTGCCGATCGTCATGATTCAAAAGTGCGACTTCCTCAGCATTAGATTCGGTGTTAGGAAGCTCATGGAATATTGCTTTGCTCTGTCGCGAAGCGTTTAAACATTTGAGGAGGACGTAAAAACGTTTCCTGTGATTTCAGATAAATTTTCAGATAACTGGCAGCCATGATTTTAAGCCACAATATGGACAAGTGTCGTTACCCTGAAGCGTAGCTTATTTAGTGGCACTAGGGAAGATCATGGCGGAACAGCGCACCACTGAGCTAGATTTCAGACGCCATCATTCTTCTGTAGTGCCACTAAATAAGCTACGCTTCAGAGTAACGACACTTGTTCATATTGTGGCTTAAAATTATGGTTGCCAGTTACCTGAAGATTTATCTGAAATCACAGGAAACGCTTTTCTGTCATCCACAAATATTTAAACAGTTCGCGACAGAGCGAAGCAGTTGCGTCTACTCTGCACAAGCACCAAAATGCCGGCGCCCACAACAATGTTGGGGAACGGAGTGCCGATACTCTAAGCGCAGCCTATTTAGTGGCTCTAGTTCTTCCCAGAAGTGGCGTGCGGCACTTGTCTCGAGCATTTCCACAAAAATGATTGGCGCCACTTTTCCCAGGATAGATAAGCTTTACTCCGCACATCCTGGGAACGGGTTTGCAAACCAGTATTCAGACGAGGAGCAGGCCGATATAGGACGTAGGAAATGCAAAACTGCCACTTCATTTTTTTTTGCTAGCTTTAAATTAAACTCTAAAAAGAAACTTCTTTTTTCCTTTTTTCATTTTTTGCAAAGCGACGTTTGCGTGTTAAATGTCCTGGTCCAAACGGCCGCAAAGCCGCACGTTGTGCTTTCGATAATTTCGAACGTCGACGGAACTTCGAATCCATTCGGAAATCAGAGCTTATTCTCGTTTTGTAAGCCACTGTAATCAACGAATGTACTGGCTCGTATCTCGCGCCGCCTGTTGGCCGTTTCCTGCAGCAGCGGACGCAGAGCGAAGAAGATCTAGCTCGAGATCGGCGGCGAACAGCCCGTGGCCCGAGCTCACCTCGAGCGCCCGACCTGCATGCGCAGCTGCGAACGTGCAACTCGTTTGTTCCGGAAAAATTCTGCGCCATCTATGAGGAAAAGGGTACCAATAAATAGCGGTTGAATCCCCCTTAAAGGGGCCCTGCAATCATAATTAAGCGTCTACCTTTTTTGCGGTTTCCACGTCCCTTGGGGTTCGGGCAAGCCAGCGGGCACGGAGAGAGTCACTAAATATCAGTGCGTCATATTTTAACCGGACGACGCGGAAACCTCCTCCACCGACGGGGGCGACCCGCGGTACCGAAAGCGCGCGTAATGTGACGTCTTAGGTCCTGGGCTTACTACTGGTCAGAGTCGCTAAAAGCTTCTTTTTAGTCGAAATACAAAATATAAGGGGCGCGAACCGTTTTGATTATTTATAAAAGTAGTTTTTGTTCAGTATTTGAGATCAGAAAAGAAACAAATGCGGTTTATAAAGTACGGAAACAAGAAATGATCCGTCGACATACCCGCCACCAATCGGTGGAAAAGGCGGCGCATATTAGAAAGAAGTAGTGGGATCAGGCGTCGACACGGAAAGGTCCCGGATGTACGCGGCGGCGCTGCGGCTGTAGGGACCGAAGGTTCGGCCGGCTCTGAGCGTTCCCAAGGCCTTCGGTGAGCAGCTTCGTCTTGTGGTTTGGCCGTTTCGCGGTATGGCAGCGCGAAGTGGCGCCCATTCTGAACTGATCTTTACCCCGTGTTTGCTGTCGTTTGTGGCGAATGAAGTGTCATGCCGAATTTGTGTTTAATCGCGCAGCAAATGCAATGAAAGCCGCTCTAGCTGCCCGCTACATACAGCCTATCCAGAACACGCTTTAGTGGCGCCCTCTCCCGCCGTCGACACGGAGTACGGCAGCCGTGAGCGCTCGCTCGGCTCACCACCCCTCGTCTAGTTCACGGCCACTCAAGCAACCAAGGACGTCATGAAGGAGGTTATTTTTTGCTTGTTTTTGTAATTTTATTTTGCCTATAACTTCTAAAATAAATCGAAATTCGAGAAAAGAAAAGTGTCATTAAGTTACTACGTTCAGTGCGCTCAGGTTTGGTGCAAATAAAAAATTAGTAAAAAAGCCATTGCAGGACCCCTTTAAATGGATGTTAATGGCTACCCTTTGTAATTTCTGGTAGCTTGCGCCACCTAGCCTAAGTCTAAAAAGACAAACATATGATTCCTCCCACCGTTCTAAGACCAATCCCCCCCCCCCTATCTATCACCAGGCAGTGTAGGATATCACCAGGATGACCTGCGGGGGATCGGGCAAAAGGCTACAAACATTACCCCCCGCCCCTTCCCCCGGCGAGGGAGTCGCCAATTTTCCTCTGGTCGAACTGGTCGAACATTGTCGCGGCATTACCCCAGCACCTGACCCACTGGGTTAAGACTTTGGGCCGGAGCCACGAGGGAGGGAGTCCCAATTTTCCTCTGCCTCCAGCTGTGCCAGTTAGTTGTCCATTCAATTTTCAATTACATTCAATCATTCAATTTTTTCTGGGTAATTCCACCACTAAAAAAGAGTGCAAGGACGACGGAAGGAAGAACGAGATAAGGTCTTCCTTCCGTCGTCCTTCCGCTATTTTTTGGTGATGTTTACCGAACTAGCCTACCAGATGATTTTATAATTTCCTCCAATCTCCTAATCGCCTCTTTGTGACTGTAATCTTTTTCTCTTCCGTCCTTCCATCGTCGCCAGTAAAACACACGGTTTGGCCAAATCCGTTACTCCTTCAGGGAGGGCAGGGCGAAGCCCCGTGCACTTCAAAATCAAGTGCTCTAGAGCAGGGGTGCACAACTAAAAAATTAGGCGGGCCAAAATTACGTTTATTGAAATCTGTGCGGGGCCGCACCTAATGCGATTTTACACATTTTTTTGGCTGCGGTCAGGCTTCCGATATCAGGTGTCATCGCGCTCGTTGCCGTCTTTAGCACATCTCGCAATGTCATATCCGTTATGGCAGATCGAAGGCGGTTCTTGTTGACGAGTCATCAGTGAGAAGGTCTGCTCACACAAGCATACGTGCTCCCGAAAAGTGACGACAGTCTCAAGGCGTGGTCCACCAGGTTTCCGCACTTTTTCTTGTCTCGGTTTTTGTAGAACTCATGCAGCTGAGATTCGCGATGCATAGTCTTCAGCGCTGGTGGATACTGGAGGTCGATGAGCTGCTGTTGCATCGTCGTATCGGAGTTCTCCGATCCGACGAAGAGGAAGGGAGAGGGTTGATACCTCCGTGGTGAAAGAAGGAAGAGGATCTGTAGAGATAGAGCAAGAAGTTTTCGCGTTCCGTGTACAGCCATGTTGAGACAGAACCACACCAAAAACAAAAACAACTGCACACGGTTTTTTTTTGTTTTTTTTTTGTCTGCGGGATTAGTGGAGGGGAAAAATTTGCACTGAGAATTCGTAGTTCCTTCGCCAAAAACTTAAAAAGTAGGTCAAAGGGTTTCATTGCTGCTTGCCAAGCGGAGTGGGCGCTCGGTGGATTGAATGGCATAGCCAGCCGGTAACAGCCAGGCGGCGCCGGCAGAGTGAGAGCCCACGGTTATACCCTGTCTCGTTGTGACTTGGCAAAGGGTGAACTATAAGCCCCACATTGCGTGCCGAAGGCTTCGAAATGCGCAACGTATACGAGCGCAACACACACATACTGGAGCATGACGCAGCGAAAAGCCTGATACTACTTCTTCGGAATAGAGTCGAGCTCTGGTGATACGCAGTCACGTTCCCATTGGCCCGCCAGGGCCGTAGCTTCCGCTGTACTGGCACGTTACGCGATCACGGTTTCCTGGGATACCCAGTATTTCTTGCTTCAAGCACTAGGCTAAGTGTTTTCTCTGCTTACTGCTACTACGTTGCCCATCGCCAGTGAGTATTTTTTTCTCTGACTTCATCATAAGCAGTTCTTGCTGGCCTGCAAGGTTCTGGCTAGCCCGTTGCGCGGCACTCCAGCCGGCAAGGCATGGACAATTCAACTTCCTTAGTCGCCGCCATGGCGGAACCGCTCCCGCCTGGCGACGAAGAACTCGCCAGCGTATCGGGCTCAATTGCCGATGACAATGAAGGTGCGTTCCAGGATGTCGTCCGCGGAACAAAGAGACGCTGCCCAAGTCAAGGTTCTGTTTCTAGCGAGAAAACCATCATCACCCAAACAGAGCCCACTGTCGGTCTCGTAGTTCTCTTCACTCCTGTGGATGGAGATGTAAGAATTGACACCATCAATTCGGTTCGCCTCACGTCCACTCTGGAGACGCTCGTGCCTTCGTGTGTTATTGAGGTGCGCTATAACAGGCGGAAGAATCTCCTAGCGATTGACACGCGGAATGGACAGACGACACGTACTCTTCTTGGCCAGACTACGCTTTGCGGTATGAAAGTGCGTGCTTTCGAGCCTCGTGGAAAGGCCTCCAGCGTTGGAATTGTCCGCGACATTGACAGCACCCTCTCTGACTCCGCAATACTCGGAGTTCTGCGCTCAACAGTAGGCATCCGCAACGTCCGTCGCATCGGCAAGTCCACTACTATTCGTGTGGAGTTTGCTTCTCCTACACTTCCTGAGCACGTCTACGTCGGCCTGGTTCGACATGGCGTCGACTTGTATGTAAACAACCCGATCCAATGCCACCGATGCGGTTTGTTTGGCCACGTTGCGGCTGTTTGTAAGCGGGCGCTAACTTGCCTCCGATGCGCACAGCCTCATGCAACTACGGAATGCAAAGGCTCGAGCACTCTTTGCGTCAACTGCAAGAAACCACATGAAACAACATCACAACAGTGCCCAATCTGGCAAGCTGAGCGCTCCGTGTGTCGCTATCGCTGCGAGAACAATGTGTCCTTCGCAGAAGCACGTGCCCAAGTTGACAAACGTACGGCCGAGCGCGCGGCTCCACGAGCCGAAGCTGCAACAGAGATGGTTGTTCTAACTGAAAAGCTTCAACGGAGACGACGTCATTCTCAACGACGCCAGGCGGAACAACCTATTGCAGACAAACAAGACCCGTCATCATCGCTTGTCGCCGAAGCCCCGAAGCCAATGGACACAGAGCCTCCGCCTAAGGAAGCACCTGTCCTTGTCTCCTCCGGCGAGAACAACGGGCGACAAAGCTACAAAGCAGCGCTGCAAAACAAGCCCCCATCGTCGTCACCACCAGTTCAGGCCGGACCTGTACTCCCGGCCACTCAAGCTCCTCTAAGTGTTGGACAGGAGGCGATACCGTCCCTCCCAAATCCAAGCACCCTCACTTCCTCGTTAGGTAGCTTCGTACGCCAAATACTCGTCATAGCGCGACAATTTCTCCCGCTTCTACAGTATCCGTGGGCAAACCAGCTCCTAAATTTTATCACACTTATAGAGCCTCTGGTCGAAAGTTTTCTGCGATGAAAGTTTTTACTCTGCTCAGTTTTATTTTTATGGCTTCCTGCCCATCTATTTTACAATGGAACGCCCGCAGCATCACTTCTAAATTAGCAGAGTTGCAGTATTACCTTTCATCTCAGCCGGTACCTATACTTGCAATTTCGGAATGCCGCCTCAGACACGGCTCTCGAATTCAGCCCTATGTCCATTACCCTAGCGCGGCGGCCACGCCTAACAGCTCGTCACGGGCATCACTCTTTGTTCACTCTAGTGTGCAGCAAGCTGCAGAAGATGTGTCCCATCTGTGTACAGAAACAGCTGAATTTGCAGCATGCACGGTCATATTTCGCTCTTTTAAGATGACCATTGTGTCTGTATATATATGTCCTACTGGTCGCTTTGATGCGAAGTGCATTCGTAGCCTACGTCTTCAATTTCCTGGTCGTCTCCTTATATGCGGAGATTTTAACGCACACCATCCTCTCTGGGGTAGTAAACGCACGACGCCTCGGGGTACGGCTCTCGCAGATGAGATTGAATCAACAGACTTGATTATTCTGAATGACGGCTCTCCTACATTTTTTGGTCATCGCGGAGAACCTAGCGTGCTGGACATTACTCTCGCTTCCCCAAATCTAGACGTGTACTGGTCGTTGGATGCGGACACACGTGGAAGCGATCATCTTCCAATTTTGATGAATATACCCGAAGTGACACGCCTCCCACGTCGTCAATACAGTGTAACAAATTGGGACGTATTTCGCGAAAATTTTCGCTTTCTTGAGCCGTCAGAGGATATACTAAAAGCTATTCCTGCATGTCTCGTTCAATCCACATATAAAATATCTTTAAAGATATCTCAGCCGTCCCCGGATTTGAAGTTCGTACGCTTACGTGCTGTTCGCCGCCGCACTCAGCGTCGTGCGCGCCGATCTGGCAAGGTCTCCCATTGGATAGACTGTCGTCGTGTTACGTCAGCTTTACTCCGTCATACTCGCGCACTTCGTCGTCGACAATTTCGTCAATTTGCCTCGTCATTAACTCCATGTACACCTAAGCCAAAGATCTACAAAGTACTGAGAGGTATGGGCTGCTCTCCAACACCTCGAGATGTGTTCATCGCCCTCAGTCTTAAAACTGGCCTTGAATTATCACGACTTGCAGATGATTTTGCGGTGCGCTTCATTGTACCCCAACGCCCTTCTGGATCTTCATATCCTCGATCACTGACTGGTCCTGCACGAAGTCCGGAGAGTATGGATCATCCTTTCACTATGTCGGAACTAGATGCGGCTCTTAGGAAATGCAAACGCCACAGTGCTCCTGGGTCTGATGGCATTACTTACCAAGCATTGCGTAACCTGAGTGACAAGTCACGCGTCGTCTTGCTCGAACGCTTAAACTTGGCGTGGACTACTGGTACTCTTCCGCAAGAGTGGAAGCATGCTGTAGTAACCCCCAATCTTAAAACGAGGCAAGCCTTCGTCGGAATTGTCATCGTACCGCCCAATATCTTTGACCTCGTGTGCTGGAAAACTCCTAGAACGCTTGGTGCTTACGCGTCTCCAGTGGTACCTTGACGACATTGAAGCACTGCCACCTGAAATAGCGGGATTCAGAAGTGGACGCTGCACTGCTGACTGTATTGCGAGCCTTACATCAGCGTTGGAAGACTGCTCGTTCACGAGGAGACACTGCTTTGGCAGTGCTTTTGATGTTGAACGAGCTTTTGACTCGGTTCCACATGATGTAGTTCTTGCCTGCTTGAA